>OY744583.1:5978778-6004684 GCA_963556215.1 Bombus vestalis | reverse complement strand
GCGTTAAAACGTCGAAATATCTCCAGCGGTACGGAAATTACAGTCAGTTTTCGTCTAAATCGAGGAAAGATTGCGCTTTGCGAGTTTGTTGGTGTGTTTTGACGCTGAAAGTGGCATCCAGCGTATTCACAGTGTAAAATCGTGTCGAATGAGCGTTAAAACGTCGAAATATCTCCAGCGGTACGTAAATTACAGTCAGTTTTCGTCTAAATCGAGGAAAGATTGCGCTTTGCGAGTTTGTTGGTGTGTTTTGACGCTGAAAGTGGCATCCAGCGTATTCACAGTGTAAAATCGTGTCGAATGAGCGTTAAAACGTCGAAATTTCTCCAGCGGTACGGAAATTACAGTCAGTTTTCATCTAAATCGAGGAAAGATTGCGCTTTGCGGGTTTGTTGGTGTGTTTTGACGCTGAAAGTGGCAACCAGCATATTCACAGTGTAAAATCGTGTCGAATGAGCGTTAACACGTCGAAATATCTCCAGCGGGACGGAAATTACAGTCAGTTTTCGTCCAAATCGAGGAAAGATTGCGATTCGCGAGGTTGTTGGTGTGTTTCGACGCTGAAAGTGGCATCCAGCGTATTCACAGTGTAAAATCGTGTCGAATGAGCGTTAAAACGTCGAAATATCTCCAGCGGGACGGAAATTACAGTCAGTTTTCGTCTAAATCGGGGAAAGATTTCGCTTTGCGAGTTTGTTGGGGTGTTTTGACGCTGAAAGTGGCATCCAGCGTATTCACAGTGTAAAATCGTGTCGAATGAGCGTTAAAACGTCGAAATATCTCCAGCGGTACGGAAATTACAGTCAGTTTTCGTCTAAATCGAGGAAAGATTGCGCTTTGCGGGTTTGTTGGTGTGTTTTGACGCTGAAAGTGGCATCCAGCATATTCACAATGTAAAGTCGTGTCGAATGAGCGTTAAAACGTCGAAATATCTCCAGCGGGACGGAAATTACAGTCAGTTTTCGTCTAAATCGAGGAAAGATTGCGCTTTGCGAGTTTGTTGGTGTGTTTTGACGCTGAAAGTGGCATCCAGCGTATTCACAGTGTAAAATCGTGTCGAATGAGCGTTAAAACGTCGAAATATCTCCAGCGGTACGGAAATTACAGTCAGTTTTCATCTAAATCGAGGAAAGATTGCGCTTTGCGGTTTTGTTGGCGCGTTTCGACGCTGAAAGTGGCATCCAGCATATTCACAGTGTAAAATCGTGTCGAATGAGCGTTAAAACGTCGAAATATCTCCAGCGGCACGGAAATTACAGTCAGTTTTCGTCTAAATCGAGGTAAGATTGCGCTTCGCGAGTTTGTTGGCGTGTTTCGACGCTGAAAGTGGCATCCAGCGTATTCACAGTGTAAAATCGTGTCGAATGAGCGTTAAAACGTCGAAATATCTCCAGCGGGACGGAAATTACAGTCAGTTTTCGTCTAAATCGGGGAAAGATTTCGCTTTGCGAGTTTGTTGGGGTGTTTTGACGCTGAAAGTGGCATCCAGCGTATTCACAGTGTAAAATCGTGTCGAATGAGCGTTAAAACGTCGAAATATCTCCAGCGGTACGGAAATTACAGTCAGTTTTCGTCTAAATCGAGGAAAGATTGCGCTTTGCGAGTTTGTTGGTGTGTTTTGACGCTGAAAGTGGCATCCAGCGTATTCACAGTGTAAAATCGTGTCGAATGAGCGTTAAAACGTCGAAATATCTCCAGCGGTACGGAAATTACAGTCAGTTTTCATCTAAATCGAGGAAAGATTGCGCTTTGCGGGTTTGTTGGTGTGTTTTGACGCTGAAAGTGGCAACCAGCATATTCACAGTGTAAAATCGGGTCGAATGAGCGTTAAAACGTCGAAATATCTCCAGCGGGACGGAAATTACAGTCAGTTTTCATCTAAATCGAGGAAAGATTGCGCTTTGCGGTTTTGTTGGCGCGTTTCGACGCTGAAAGTGGCATCCAGCGTATTCACAGTGTAAAATCGTGTCGAATGAGCGTTAAAACGTCGAAATATCTCCAGCGGTACGTAAATTACAGTCAGTTTTCGTCTAAATCGAGGAAAGATTGCGCTTTGCGAGTTTGTTGGTGTGTTTTGACGCTGAAAGTGGCATCCAGCGTATTCACAGTGTAAAATCGTGTCGAATGAGCGTTAAAACGTCGAGATATCTCCAGCGGTACGGAAATTACAGTCAGTTTTCATCTAAATCGAGGAAAGATTGCGCTTTGCGGTTTTGTTGGCGCGTTTCGACGCTGAAAGTGGCATCCAGCATATTCACAGTGTAAAATCGTGTCGAATGAGCGTTAAAACGTCGAAATATCTCCAGCGGCACGGAAATTACAGTCAGTTTTCGTCTAAATCGAGGTAAGATTGCGCTTCGCGAGTTTGTTGGCGCGATTGGACGCTGAAAGTGGCATCCAGCATATTCACAGTGTAAAATCGGGTCGAATGAGCGTTAAAACGTCGAAATATCTGCAGCGGGACGGAAATTACAGTCAGTTTTCGTCTAAATCGAGGAAAGATTGCGCTTTGCGAGTTTGTTGGTGTGTTTTGACGCTGAAAGTGGCATCCAGCGTATTCACAGTGTAAAATCGTGTCGAATGAGCGTTAAAACGTCGAAATATCTCCAGCGGTACGGAAATTACAGTCAGTTTTCGTCTAAATCGAGGAAAGATTGCGCTTTGCGGGTTTCTTGGTGTGTTTTGACGCTGAAAGTGGCATCCAGCGTATTCACAGTGTAACATCGGGTCGAATGAGCGTTAAAACGTCGAAATATCTCCAGCGGCACGGAAATTACAGTCAGTTTTCGTCTAAATCGAGGTAAGATTGCGCTTTGCGAGTTTGTTGGCGCGTTTCGACGCTGAAAGTGGCATCCAGCATATTCACAGTGTAAAATCGTGTCGAATGAGCGTTAAAACGTCGAAATATCTCCAGCGGGACGGAAATTACAGTCAGTTTTCGTCTAAATCGAGGAAAGATTGCGCTTTGCGAGTTTGTTGGCGTGTTTCGACGCTGAAAGTGGCAACCAGCATATTCACAGTGTAAAATCGTGTCGAATGAGCGTTAAAACGTCGAAATATCTCCAGCGGGACGGAAATTACAGTCAGTTTTCGTCTAAATCGAGGAAAGATTGCGCTTTGCGAGTTTGTTGGCGCGTTTCGACGCTGAAAGTGGCATCCAGCATATTCACAATGTAAAATCGTGTCGAATGAGCGTTAAAACGTCGAAATATCTCCAGCGGCACGGAAATTACAGTCAGTTTTCGTCTAAATCGAGGAAAGATTGCGCTTTGCGAGTTTGTTGGTGTGTTTTGACGCTGAAAGTGGCATCCAGCGTATTCACAGTGTAAAATCGTGTCGAATGAGCGTTAAAACGTCGAAATATCTCCAGCGGTACGTAAATTACAGTCAGTTTTCGTCTAAATCGAGGAAAGATTGCGCTTTGCGAGTTTGTTGGTGTGTTTTGACGCTGAAAGTGGCATCCAGCGTATTCACAGTGTAAAATCGTGTCGAATGAGCGTTAAAACGTCGAGATATCTCCAGCGGTACGGAAATTACAGTCAGTTTTCATCTAAATCGAGGAAAGATTGCGCTTTGCGGTTTTGTTGGCGCGTTTCGACGCTGAAAGTGGCATCCAGCATATTCACAGTGTAAAATCGAGTCGAATGAGCGTTAAAACGTCGAAATATCTCCAGCGGGACGGAAATTACAGTCAGTTTTCGTCTAAATCGAGGAAAGATTGCGCTTTGCGAGTTTGTTGGCGTGTTTCGACGCTGAAAGTGGCATCCACCATATGCGCAGTGTAAAATCGTGTCGAATGAGCGTTGAAACGTCGAAATATCTCCAGCGGGACGGAAATTACAGTCAGTTTTCATCTAAATCGAGGAAATATTGCGCTTTGCGAGTTTGTTGGTGTGTTTCGACGCTGAAAGTGGCATCCAGCATATGCACAGTGTAAAATCGTGTCGAATGATCGTTAAAACGTCGAAATATCTCCAGCGGGAAGGAAATTACAGTCAGTTTTCGTCTAAATCGAGGAAATATTGCGCTTTGCGTGTTTGTTGGCGCGTTTCGACGCTGAAAGTGGCATCCAGCATATTCACAATGTAAAATCGTGTCGAATGAGCGTTAAAACGTCGAAATATCTCCAGCGGCACGGAAATTACAGTCAGTTTTCGTCTAAATCGAGGAAAGATTGCGCTTTGCGAGTTTGTTGGTGTGTTTTGACGCTGAAAGTGGCATCCAGCGTATTCACAGTGTAAAATCGTGTCGAATGAGCGTTGAAACGTCGAAATATCTCCAGCGGTACGTAAATTACAGTCAGTTTTCGTCTAAATCGAGGAAAGATTGCGCTTTGCGAGTTTGTTGGTGTGTTTTGACGCTGAAAGTGGCATCCAGCGTATTCACAGTGTAAAATCGTGTCGAATGAGCGTTAAAACGTCGAGATATCTCCAGCGGTACGGAAATTACAGTCAGTTTTCATCTAAATCGAGGAAAGATTGCGCTTTGCGGTTTTGTTGGCGCGTTTCGACGCTGAAAGTGGCATCCAGCATATTCACAGTGTAAAATCGTGTCGAATGAGCGTTAAAACGTCGAAATATCTCCAGCGGCACGGAAATTACAGTCAGTTTTCGTCTAAATCGAGGTAAGATTGCGCTTCGCGAGTTTGTTGGCGTGTTTCGACGCTGAAAGTGGCATCCAGCGTATTCACAGTGTAAAATCGTGTCGAATGAGCGTTAAAACGTCGAAATATCTCCAGCGGTACGGAAATTACAGTCAGTTTTCGTCTAAATCGAGGAAAGATTGCGCTTTGCGGGTTTCTTGGTGTGTTTTGACGCTGAAAGTGGCATCCAGCGTATTCACAGTGTAACATCGCGTCGAATGAGCGTTAAAACGTCGAAATATCTCCAGCGGGACGGAAATTAAAGTCAGTTTTCGTCTAAATCGAGGAAAGATTGCGCTTTGCGAGTTTGTTGGTGTGTTTTGAAGCTGAAAGTGGCATCCAGCGTATTCACAGTGTAAAATCGTGTCGAATGAGCGTGAAAACGTCGAAATATCTCCAGCGGGACGGAAATTACAGTCAGTTTTCGTCTAAATCGAGGAAAGATTTCGCTTTGCGAGTTTGTTGGTGTGTTTTGACGCTGAAAGTGGCATCCAGCGTATTCACAGTGTAACATCGTGTCGAATGAGCGTTAAAACGTCGAAATATCTCCAGCGGGACGGAAATTACAGTCAGTTTTCGTCTAAATCGAGGAAAGATTGCGCATTGCGAGTTTGTTGTCGTGTTTCGACGCTGAGAGTGGCAATCAGCGTATTCACAGTGTAAAATCGTGTCGAATGAGCGTTAAAACGTCGAAATATCTCCAGCGGGACGGAAATTACAATCAGTTTTCGTCTAAATCGAGGAAAGATTGCGCTTTGCGAGTTTGTTGGCGTGTTTCGACGCTGAAAGTGGCAACCAGCATATTCACAGTGTAAAATCGTGTCGAATGAGCGTTGAAACGTCGAAATATCTCCAGCGGGACGGAAATTACAATCAGTTTTCGTCTAAATCGAGGAAAGATTGCGCTTTGCGAGTTTGTTGGCGTGTTTCGACGCTGAAAGTGGCAACCAGCATATTCACAGTGTAAAATCGTGTCGAATGAGCGTTAAAACGTCGAAATATCTCCAGCGGGACGGAAATTACAGTCGGTTTTCGTCTAAATCGAGGAAAGATTGCGCTTTGCGAGTTTGTTGGTGTGTTTTGACGCTGAAAGTGGCATCCTGCGTATTCACAGTGTAAAATCGTGTCGAATGAGCGTTAAAACGTCGAAATATCTCCAGCGGTACGGAAATTACAGTCAGTTTTCATCTAAATCGAGGAAAGATTGCGCTTTGCGGTTTTGTTGGCGCGTTTCGACGCTGAAAGTGGCATCCAGCATATTCACAGTGTAAAATCGTGTCGAATGAGCGTTAAAACGTCGAAATATCTCCAGCGGCACGGAAATTACAGTCAGTTTTCATCTAAATCGAGGAAATATTGCGCTTTGCGAGTTTGTTGGTGTGTTTCGACGCTGAAAGTGGCATCCAGCATATGCACAGTGTAAAATCGTGTCGAATGATCGTTAAAACGTCGAAATATCTCCAGCGGGAAGGAAATTACAGTCAGTTTTCGTCTAAATCGAGGAAATATTGCGCTTTGCGTGTTTGTTGGCGCGTTTCGACGCTGAAAGTGGCATCCAGCGTATTCACAGTGTAAAATCGTGTCGAATGAGCGTTAAAACGTCGAAATATCTCCAGCGGTACGGAAATTACAGTCAGTTTTCATCTAAATCGAGGAAAGATTGCGCTTTGCGGGTTTGTTGGCGCGTTTCGACGCTGAAAGTGGCATCCAGCATATTCACAGTGTAAAATCGTGTCGAATGAGCGTTAAAACGTCGAAATATCTCCAGCGGTACGGAAATTACAGTCAGTTTTCGTCTAAATCGAGGAAAGATTGCGCTTTGCGGGTTTCTTGGTGTGTTTTGACGCTGAAAGTGGCATCCAGCGTATTCACAGTGTAACATCGCGTCGAATGAGCGTTAAAACGTCGAAATATCTCCAGCGGGACGGAAATTAAAGTCAGTTTTCGTCTAAATCGAGGAAAGATTGCGCTTTGCGAGTTTGTTGGTGTGTTTTGAAGCTGAAAGTGGCATCCAGCGTATTCACAGTGTAAAATCGTGTCGAATGAGCGTGAAAACGTCGAAATATCTCCAGCGGGACGGAAATTACAGTCAGTTTTCGTCTAAATCGAGGAAAGATTTCGCTTTGCGAGTTTGTTGGTGTGTTTTGACGCTGAAAGTGGCATCCAGCGTATTCACAGTGTAACATCGTGTCGAATGAGCGTTAAAACGTCGAAATATCTCCAGCGGGACGGAAATTACAGTCAGTTTTCGTCTAAATCGAGGAAAGATTGCGCTTTGCGAGTTTGTTGGTGTGTTTTGACGCTGAAAGTGGCATCCAGCGTATTCACAGTGTAAAATCGTGTCGAATGAGCGTTAAAACGTCGAAATATCTCCAGCGGTACGGAAATTACAGTCAGTTTTCATCTAAATCGAGGAAAGATTGCGCTTTGCGGGTTTGTTGGCGCGTTTCGACGCTGAAAGTGGCATCCAGCATATTCACAGTGTAAAATCGAGTCGAATGAGCGTTAAAACGTCGAAATATCTCCAGCGGGACGGAAATTACAGTCAGTTTTCGTCTAAATCGAGGAAAGATTGCGCTTTGCGAGTTTGTTGGCGTGTTTCGACGCTGAAAGTGGCATCCAGCGTATTCACAGTGTAAAATCGTGTCGAATGAGCGTTAAAACGTCGAAATATCTCCAGCGGTACGGAAATTACAGTCAGTTTTCATCTAAATCGAGGAAAGATTGCGCTTTGCGGGTTTGTTGGCGCGTTTCGACGCTGAAAGTGGCATCCAGCATATTCACAGTGTAAAATCGTGTAGAATGAGCGTTAAAACGTCGAAATATCTCCAGCGGTACGGAAATTACAGTCAGTTTTCGTCTAAATCGAGGAAAGATTGCGCTTTGCGGGTTTCTTGGTGTGTTTTGACGCTGAAAGTGGCATCCAGCGTATTCACAGTGTAACATCGCGTCGAATGAGCGTTAAAACGTCGAAATATCTCCAGCGGGACGGAAATTAAAGTCAGTTTTCGTCTAAATCGAGGAAAGATTGCGCTTTGCGAGTTTGTTGGTGTGTTTTGAAGCTGAAAGTGGCATCCAGCGTATTCACAGTGTAAAATCGTGTCGAATGAGCGTGAAAACGTCGAAATATCTCCAGCGGGACGGAAATTACAGTCAGTTTTCGTCTAAATCGAGGAAAGATTTCGCTTTGCGAGTTTGTTGGTGTGTTTTGACGCTGAAAGTGGCATCCAGCGTATTCACAGTGTAACATCGTGTCGAATGAGCGTTAAAACGTCGAAATATCTCCAGCGGGACGGAAATTACAGTCAGTTTTCGTCTAAATCGAGGAAAGATTGCGCATTGCGAGTTTGTTGTCGTGTTTCGACGCTGAGAGTGGCAATCAGCGTATTCACAGTGTAAAATCGTGTCGAATGAGCGTTTAAAACGTCGAAATATCTCCAGCGGGACGGAAATTACAATCAGTTTTCGTCTAAATCGAGGAAAGATTGCGCTTTGCGAGTTTGTTGGCGTGTTTCGACGCTGAAAGTGGCAACCAGCATATTCACAGTGTAAAATCGTGTCGAATGAGCGTTGAAACGTCGAAATATCTCCAGCGGGACGGAAATTACAATCAGTTTTCGTCTAAATCGAGGAAAGATTGCGCTTTGCGAGTTTGTTGGCGTGTTTCGACGCTGAAAGTGGCAACCAGCATATTCACAGTGTAAAATCGTGTCGAATGAGCGTTAAAACGTCGAAATATCTCCAGCGGGACGGAAATTACAGTCAGTTTTCGTCTAAATCGAGGAAAGATTGCGCTTTGCGAGTTTGATGGCGTGTTTCGACGCTGAAAGTGGCATCCAGCATATTCACAGTGTAAAATCGTGTCGAATAAGCGTTAAAACGTCGAAATATCTCCAGCGGGACGGAAATTACAGTCAGTTTTCGTCTAAATCGAGGAAAGATTGCGCTTTGCGGGTTTGTTGGTGTGTTTTGAAGCTGAAAGTGACATCCAGCATATTCACAGTGTAAGATCGCGTCGAATGAGCGTTAAAACGTCGAAATATCTCCAGCGGGACGGAAATTACAGTCAGTTTTCGTCTAAATCGAGGAAAGATTGCGCTTTGCGAGTTTGTTGGTGTGTTTTGACGCTGAAAGTGGCATCCAGCGTATTCACAGTGTAAAATCGTGTCGAATGAGCGTTAAAACGTCGAAATATCTCCAGCGGTACGGAAATTACAGTCAGTTTTCATCTAAATCGAGGAAAGATTGCGCTTTGCGGGTTTGTTGGCGCGTTTCGACGCTGAAAGTGGCATCCAGCATATTCACAGTGTAAAATCGAGTCGAATGAGCGTTAAAACGTCGAAATATCTCCAGCGGGACGGAAATTACAGTCAGTTTTCGTCTAAATCGAGGAAAGATTGCGCTTTGCGAGTTTGTTGGCGTGTTTCGACGCTGAAAGTGGCATCCACCATATGCGCAGTGTAAAATCGTGTCGAATGAGCGTTGAAACGTCGAAATATCTCCAGCGGGACGGAAATTACAGTCAGTTTTCGTCTAAATCGAGGAAAGATTGCGCTTTGCGAGTTTGTTGGCGTGTTTCGACGCTGAAAGTGGCATCCACCATATGCGCAGTGTAAAATCGTGTCGAATGAGCGTTGAAACGTCGAAATATCTCCAGCGGGACGGAAATTACAGTCAGTTTTCATCTAAATCGAGGAAATATTGCGCTTTGCGAGTTTGTTGGTGTGTTTCGACGCTGAAAGTGGCATCCAGCATATGCACAGTGTAAAATCGTGTCGAATGATCGTTAAAACGTCGAAATATCTCCAGCGGGAAGGAAATTACAGTCAGTTTTCGTCTAAATCGAGGAAATATTGCGCTTTGCGTGTTTGTTGGCGCGTTTCGACGCTGAGAGTGGCAATCAGCGTATTCACAGTGTAAAATCGTGTCGAATGAGCGTTAAAACGTCGAAATATCTCCAGCGGGACGGAAATTACAATCAGTTTTCGTCTAAATCGAGGAAAGATTGCGCTTTGCGAGTTTGTTGGCGTGTTTCGACGCTGAAAGTGGCAACCAGCATATTCACAGTGTAAAATCGTGTCGAATGAGCGTTGAAACGTCGAAATATCTCCAGCGGGACGGAAATTACAATCAGTTTTCGTCTAAATCGAGGAAAGATTGCGCTTTGCGAGTTTGTTGGCGTGTTTCGACGCTGAAAGTGGCAACCAGCATATTCACAGTGTAAAATCGTGTCGAATGAGCGTTAAAACGTCGAAATATCTCCAGCGGGACGGAAATTACAGTCAGTTTTCGTCTAAATCGAGGAAAGATTGCGCTTTGCGAGTTTGTTGGTGTGTTTTGACGCTGAAAGTGGCATCCTGCGTATTCACAGTGTAAAATCGTGTCGAATGAGCGTTAAAACGTCGAAATATCTCCAGCGGTACGGAAATTACAGTCAGTTTTCATCTAAATCGAGGAAAGATTGCGCTTTGCGGTTTTGTTGGCGCGTTTCGACGCTGAAAGTGGCATCCAGCATATTCACAGTGTAAAATCGTGTCGAATGAGCGTTAAAACGTCGAAATATCTCCAGCGGCACGGAAATTACAGTCAGTTTTCGTCTAAATCGAGGTAAGATTGCGCTTCGCGAGTTTGTTGGCGTGTTTGGACGCTGAAAGTGACATCCAGCATATTCACAGTGTAAGATCGCGTCGAATGAGCGTTAAAACGTCGAAATATCTCCAGCGGGACGGAAATTACAGTCAGTTTTCGTCTAAATCGAGGAAAGATTGCGCTTTGCGAGTTTGTTGGTGTGTTTTGACGCTGAAAGTGGCATCCAGCGTATTCACAGTGTAAAATCGTGTCGAATGAGCGTTAAAACGTCGAAATATCTCCAGCGGTACGGAAATTACAGTCAGTTTTCATCTAAATCGAGGAAAGATTGCGCTTTGCGGGTTTGTTGGCGCGTTTCGACGCTAAAAGTGGCATCCAGCATATTCACAGTGTAAAATCGAGTCGAATGAGCGTTAAAACGTCGAAATATCTCCAGCGGGACGGAAATTACAGTCAGTTTTCGTCTAAATCGAGGAAAGATTGCGCTTTGCGAGTTTGTTGGCGTGTTTCGACGCTGAAAGTGGCATCCACCATATGCGCAGTGTAAAATCGTGTCGAATGAGCGTTGAAACGTCGAAATATCTCCAGCGGGACGGAAATTACAGTCAGTTTTCGTCTAAATCGAGGAAAGATTGCGCTTTGCGAGTTTGTTGGCGTGTTTCGACGCTGAAAGTGGCATCCACCATATGCGCAGTGTAAAATCGTGTCGAATGAGCGTTGAAACGTCGAAATATCTCCAGCGGGACGGAAATTACAGTCAGTTTTCATCTAAATCGAGGAAATATTGCGCTTTGCGAGTTTGTTGGTGTGTTTCGACGCTGAAAGTGGCATCCAGCATATGCACAGTGTAAAATCGTGTCGAATGATCGTTAAAACGTCGAAATATCTCCAGCGGGAAGGAAATTACAGTCAGTTTTCGTCTAAATCGAGGAAATATTGCGCTTTGCGTGTTTGTTGGCGCGTTTCGACGCTGAAAGTGGCATCCAGCGTATTCACAGTGTAAAATCGTGTCGAATGAGCGTTAAAACGTCGAAATATCTCCAGCGGTACGGAAATTACAGTCAGTTTTCATCTAAATCGAGGAAAGATTGCGCTTTGCGGGTTTGTTGGCGCGTTTCGACGCTGAAAGTGGCATCCAGCATATTCACAGTGTAAAATCGAGTCGAATGAGCGTTAAAACGTCGAAATATCTCCAGCGGGACGGAAATTACAGTCAGTTTTCGTCTAAATCGAGGAAAGATTGCGCTTTGCGAGTTTGTTGGCGTGTTTCGACGCTGAAAGTGGCATCCACCATATGCGCAGTGTAAAATCGTGTCGAATGAGCGTTGAAACGTCGAAATATCTCCAGCGGGACGGAAATTACAGTCAGTTTTCATCTAAATCGAGGAAATATTGCGCTTTGCGAGTTTGTTGGTGTGTTTCGACGCTGAAAGTGGCATCCAGCATATGCACAGTGTAAAATCGTGTCGAATGATCGTTAAAACGTCGAAATATCTCCAGCGGGAAGGAAATTACAGTCAGTTTTCGTCTAAATCGAGGAAATATTGCGCTTTGCGTGTTTGTTGGCGCGTTTCGACGCTGAAAGTGGCATCCAGCATATTCACAATGTAAAATCGTGTCGAATGAGCGTTAAAACGTCGAAATATCTCCAGCGGCACGGAAATTACAGTCAGTTTTCGTCTAAATCGAGGAAAGATTGCGCTTTGCGAGTTTGTTGGTGTGTTTTGACGCTGAAAGTGGCATCCAGCGTATTCACAGTGTAAAATCGTGTCGAATGAGCGTTGAAACGTCGAAATATCTCCAGCGGTACGTAAATTACAGTCAGTTTTCGTCTAAATCGAGGAAAGATTGCGCTTTGCGAGTTTGTTGGTGTGTTTTGACGCTGAAAGTGGCATCCAGCGTATTCACAGTGTAAAATCGTGTCGAATGAGCGTTAAAACGTCGAGATATCTCCAGCGGTACGGAAATTACAGTCAGTTTTCATCTAAATCGAGGAAAGATTGCGCTTTGCGGTTTTGTTGGCGCGTTTCGACGCTGAAAGTGGCATCCAGCATATTCACAGTGTAAAATCGTGTCGAATGAGCGTGAAAACGTCGAAATATCTCCAGCGGGACGGAAATTACAGTCAGTTTTCGTCTAAATCGAGGAAAGATTTCGCTTTGCGAGTTTGTTGTCGTGTTTCGACGCTGAGAGTGGCAATCAGCGTATTCACAGTGTAAAATCGTGTCGAATGAGCGTTAAAACGTCGAAATATCTCCAGCGGGACGGAAATTACAATCAGTTTTCGTCTAAATCGAGGAAAGATTGCGCTTTGCGAGTTTGTTGGCGTGTTTCGACGCTGAAAGTGGCAACCAGCATATTCACAGTGTAAAATCGTGTCGAATGAGCGTTGAAACGTCGAAATATCTCCAGCGGGACGGAAATTACAATCAGTTTTCGTCTAAATCGAGGAAAGATTGCGCTTTGCGAGTTTGTTGGCGTGTTTCGACGCTGAAAGTGGCAACCAGCATATTCACAGTGTAAAATCGTGTCGAATGAGCGTTAAAACGTCGAAATATCTCCAGCGGGACGGAAATTACAGTCAGTTTTCGTCTAAATCGAGGAAAGATTGCGCTTTGCGAGTTTGTTGGTGTGTTTTGACGCTGAAAGTGGCATCCTGCGTATTCACAGTGTAAAATCGTGTCGAATGAGCGTTAAAACGTCGAAATATCTCCAGCGGTACGGAAATTACAGTCAGTTTTCATCTAAATCGAGGAAAGATTGCGCTTTGCGGTTTTGTTGGCGCGTTTCGACGCTGAAAGTGGCATCCAGCATATTCACAGTGTAAAATCGTGTCGAATGAGCGTTAAAACGTCGAAATATCTCCAGCGGCACGGAAATTACAGTCAGTTTTCGTCTAAATCGAGGTAAGATTGCGCTTCGCGAGTTTGTTGGCGTGTTTCGACGCTGAAAGTGACATCCAGCATATTCACAGTGTAAGATCGCGTCGAATGAGCGTTAAAACGTCGAAATATCTCCAGCGGGACGGAAATTACAGTCAGTTTTCGTCTAAATCGAGGAAAGATTGCGCTTTGCGAGTTTGTTGGTGTGTTTTGACGCTGAAAGTGGCATCCAGCGTATTCACAGTGTAAAATCGTGTCGAATGAGCGTTAAAACGTCGAAATATCTCCAGCGGTACGAAAATTACAGTCAGTTTTCATCTAAATCGAGGAAAGATTGCGCTTTGCGGGTTTGTTGGCGCGTTTCGACGCTGAAAGTGGCATCCAGCATATTCACAGTGTAAAATCGAGTCGAATGAGCGTTAAAACGTCGAAATATCTCCAGCGGGACGGAAATTTCAGTCAGTTTTCGTCTAAATCGAGGAAAGATTGCGCTTTGCGAGTTTGTTGGCGTGTTTCGACGCTGAAAGTGGCATCCACCATATGCGCAGTGTAAAATCGTGTCGAATGAGCGTTGAAACGTCGAAATATCTCCAGCGGGACGGAAATTACAGTCAGTTTTCATCTAAATCGAGGAAATATTGCGCTTTGCGAGTTTGTTGGTGTGTTTCGACGCTGAAAGTGGCATCCAGCATATGCACAGTGTAAAATCGTGTCGAATGAGCGTTAAAACGTCGAAATATCTCCAGCGGGACGGAAATTACAGTCAGTTTTCGTCTAAATCGAGGAAAGATTGCGCTTTGCGAGTTTGTTGGTGTGTTTTGACGCTGAAAGTGGCATCCAGCGTATTCACAGTGTAAAATCGTGTCGAATGAGCGTTAAAACGTCGAGATATCTCCAGCGGTACGGAAATTACAGTCAGTTTTCATCTAAATCGAGGAAAGATTGCGCTTTGCGGTTTTGTTGGCGCGTTTCGACGCTGAAAGTGGCATCCAGCATATTCACAGTGTAAAATCGTGTCGAATGAGCGTGAAAACGTCGAAATATCTCCAGCGGGACGGAAATTACAGTCAGTTTTCGTCTAAATCGAGGAAAGATTTCGCTTTGCGAGTTTGTTGGTGTGTTTTGACGCTGAAAGTGGCATCCAGCGTATTCACAGTGTAACATCGTGTCGAATGAGCGTTAAAACGTCGAAATATCTCCAGCGGTACGGAAATTACAGTCAGTTTTCGTCTAAATCGAGGAAAGATTGCGCTTTGCGGGTTTCTTGGTGTGTTTTGACGCTGAAAGTGGCATCCAGCGTATTCACAGTGTAACATCGGGTCGAATGAGCGTTAAAACGTCGAAATATCTCCAGCGGCACGGAAATTACAGTCAGTTTTCGTCTAAATCGAGGTAAGATTGCGCTTTGCGAGTTTGTTGGCGCGTTTCGACGCTGAAAGTGGCATCCAGCATATTCACAGTGTAAAATCGTGTCGAATGAGCGTTAAAACGTCGAAATATCTCCAGCGGGACGGAAATTACAGTCAGTTTTCGTCTAAATCGAGGAAAGATTGCGCTTTGCGAGTTTGTTGGCGCGTTTCGACGCTGAAAGTGGCATCCAGCATATTCACAATGTAAAATCGTGTCGAATGAGCGTTAAAACGTCGAAATATCTCCAGCGGGACGGAAATTACAGTCAGTTTTCGTCTAAATCGAGGAAAGATTGCGCATTGCGAGTTTGTTGTCGTGTTTCGACGCTGAGAGTGGCAATCAGCGTATTCACAGTGTAAAATCGTGTCGAATGAGCGTTAAAACGTCGAAATATCTCCAGCGGGACGGAAATTACAGTCAGTTTTCGTCTAAATCGAGGAAAGATTGCGCTTTGCGAGTTTGTTGGTGTGTTTTGACGCTGAAAGTGGCATCCTGCGTATTCACAGTGTAAAATCGCGTCGAATGAGCGTTAAAACGTCGAAATATCTCCAGCGGGACGGAAATTACAGTCAGTTTTCGTCTAAATCGAGGAAAGATTGCGCTTTGCGAGTTTGTTGGTGTGTTTTGACGCTGAAAGTGGCATCCAGCGTATTCACAGTGTAAAATCGTGTCGAATGAGCGTTAAAACGTCGAAATATCTCCAGCGGTACGGAAATTACAGTCAGTTTTCATCTAAATCGAGGAAAGATTGCGCTTTGCGAGTTTGTTGGTGTGTTTCGACGCTGAAAGTGGCATCCAGCATATGCACAGTGTAAAATCGTGTCGAATGATCGTTAAAACGTCGAAATATCTCCAGCGGGAAGGAAATTACAGTCAGTTTTCGTCTAAATCGAGGAAATATTGCGCTTTGCGTGTTTGTTGGCGCGTTTCGACGCTGAAAGTGGCATCCAGCATATTCACAGTGTAAAATCGTGTCGAATGAGCGTTAAAACGTCGAAATATCTCCAGCGGGACGGAAATTACAGTCAGTTTTCGTCTAAATCGAGGAAAGATTGCGCTTTGCGTGTTTGTTGGCGCGTTTCGACGCTGAAAGTGGCATCCAGCATATTCACAGTGTAAAATCGGGTCGAATGAGCGTTAAAACGTCGAAATATCTGCAGCGGGACGGAAATTACAGTCAGTTTTCGTCTAAATCGAGGAAAGATTGCGCTTTGCGAGTTTGTTGGTGTGTTTTGACGCTGAAAGTGGCATCCAGCGTATTCACAGTGTAAAATCGTGTCGAATGAGCGTTAAAACGTCGAAATATCTCCAGCGGGACGGAAATTACAGTCAGTTTTCGTCTAAATCGAGGAAAGATTGCGCTTTGCGAGTTTGTTGGTGTGTTTTGACGCTGAAAGTGGCATCCAGCGTATTCACAGTGTAAAATCGTGTCGAATGAGCGTTAAAACGTCGAAATATCTCCAGCGGTACGGAAATTACAGTCAGTTTTCATCTAAATCGAGGAAAGATTGCGCTTTGCGGTTTTGTTGGCGCGTTTCGACGCTGAAAGTGGCATCCAGCATATTCACAGTGTAAAATCGTGTCGAATGAGCGTTAAAACGTCGAAATATCTCCAGCGGCACGGAAATTACAGTCAGTTTTCGTCTAAATCGAGGTAAGATTGCGCTTCGCGAGTTTGTTGGCGTGTGTCGACGCTGAAAGTGGCATCCAGCATATTCACAGTGTAAGATCGCGTCGAATGAGCGTTAAAACGTCGAAATATCTCCAGCGGGACGGAAATTACAGTCAGTTTTCGTCTAAATCGAGGAAAGATTGCGCTTTGCGAGTTTGTTGGTGTGTTTTGACGCTAAAAGTGGCATCCAGCGTATTCACAGTGTAAAATCGTGTCGAATGAGCGTGAAAACGTCGAAATATCTCCAGCGGGACGGAAATTACAGTCAGTTTTCGTCTAAATCGAGGAAAGATTTCGCTTTGCGAGTTTGTTGGTGTGTTTTGACACTGAAAGTGGCATCCAGCGTATTCACAGTGTAAAATCGTGTCGAATGAGCGTTAAAACGTCGAAATATCTCCAGCGGTACGGAAATTACAGTCAGTTTTCGTCTAAATCGAGGAAAGATTGCGCTTTGCGGGTTTCTTGGTGTGTTTTGACGCTGAAAGTGGCATCCAGCGTATTCACAGTGTAACATCGGGTCGAATGAGCGTTAAAACGTCGAAATATCTCCAGCGGCACGGAAATTACAGTCAGTTTTCGTCTAAATCGAGGTAAGATTGCGCTTCGCGAGTTTGTTGGCGTGTTTCGACGCTGAAAGTGGCATCCAGCATATTCACAGTGTAAAATCGCGTCGAATGAGCGTTAAAACGTCGAAATATCTCCAGCGGGACGGAAATTACAGTCTGTTTTCGTCTAAATCGAGGAAATATTGCGCTTTGCGAGTTTGTTGGCGCGTTTCGACGCTGAAAGTGGCATCCAGCATATTCAGAGTGTAAAATCGTGTCGAATGAGCGTTAAAACGTCGAAATATCTCCAGCGGGACGGAAATTACAGTCAGTTTTCGTCTAAATCGAGGAAAGATTTCGCTTTGCGAGTTTGTTGGGGTGTTTTGACGCTGAAAGTGGCATCCAGCGTATTCACAGTGTAAAATCGTGTCGAATGAGCGTTAAAACGTCGAAATATCTCCAGCGGTACGGAAATTACAGTCAGTTTTCGTCTAAATCGAGAAAGATTGCGCTTTGCGGGTTTGTTGGCGCGATTCGACGCTGAAAGTGGCATCCAGCATATTCACAGTGTAAAATCGTGTCGAATGAGCGTTAAAACGTCGAAATATCTCCAGCGGTACGTAAATTACAGTCAGTTTTCGTCTAAATCGAGGAAAGATTGCGCTTTGCGGGTTTGTTGGCGCGTTTCGACGCTGAAAGTGGCATCCAGCATATTCACAGTGTAAAATCGTGTCGAATGAGCGTTAAAACGTCGAAATATCTCCAGCGGGACGGAAATTACAGTCAGTTTTCGTCTAAATCGAGGAAAGATTTCGCTTTGCGAGTTTGTTGGGGTGTTTTGACGCTGAAAGTGGCATCCAGCGTATTCACAGTGTAAAATCGTGTCGAATGAGCGTTAAAACGTCGAAATATCTCCAGCGGTACGGAAATTACAGTCAGTTTTCGTCTAAATCGAGGAAAGATTGCGCTTTGCGGGTTTGTTGGTGTGTTTTGACGCTGAAAGTGGCATCCAGCATATTCACAATGTAAAATCGTGTCGAATGAGCGTTAAAACGTCGAAATATCTCCAGCGGGACGGAAATTACAGTCAGTTTTCGTCTAAATCGAGGAAAGATTGCGCTTTGCGTGTTTGTTGGCGCGTTTCGACGCTGAAAGTGGCATCCAGCATATTCACAGTGTAAAATCGGGTCGAATGAGCGTTAAAACGTCGAAATATCTGCAGCGGGACGGAAATTACAGTCAGTTTTCGTCTAAATCGAGGAAAGATTGCGCTTTGCGAGTTTGTTGGTGTGTTTTGACGCTGAAAGTGGCATCCAGCGTATTCACAGTGTAAAATCGTGTCGAATGAGCGTTAAAACGTCGAAATATCTCCAGCGGGACGGAAATTACAGTCAGTTTTCGTCTAAATCGAGGAAAGATTGCGCTTTGCGAGTTTGTTGGTGTGTTTTGACGCTGAAAGTGGCATCCTGCGTATTCACAGTGTAAAATCGCGTCGAATGAGCGTTAAAACGTCGAAATATCTCCAGCGGGACGGAAATTACAGTCAGTTTTCGTCTAAATCGAGGTAAGATTGCGCTTCGCGAGTTTGTTGGCGTGTTTCGACGCTGAAAGTGGCATCCAGCATATTCACAGTGTAAAATCGCGTCGAATGAGCGTTAAAACGTCGAAATATCTCCAGCGGGACGGAAATTACAGTCTGTTTTCGTCTAAATCGAGGAAATATTGCGCTTTGCGAGTTTGTTGGCGCGTTTCGACGCTGAAAGTGGCATCCAGCATATTCAGAGTGTAAAATCGTGTCGAATGAGCGTTAAAACGTCGAAATATCTCCAGCGGGACGGAAATTACAGTCAGTTTTCGTCTAAATCGAGGAAAGATTTCGCTTTGCGAGTTTGTTGGGGTGTTTTGACGCTGAAAGTGGCATCCAGCGTATTCACAGTGTAAAATCGTGTCGAATGAGCGTTAAAACGTCGAAATATCTCCAGCGGTACGGAAATTACAGTCAGTTTTCGTCTAAATCGAGAAAGATTGCGCTTTGCGGGTTTGTTGGCGCGATTCGACGCTGAAAGTGGCATCCAGCATATTCACAGTGTAAAATCGTGTCGAATGAGCGTTAAAACGTCGAAATATCTCCAGCGGTACGTAAATTACAGTCAGTTTTCGTCTAAATCGAGGAAAGATTGCGCTTTGCGGGTTTGTTGGCGCGTTTCGACGCTGAAAGTGGCATCCAGCATATTCACAGTGTAAAATCGTGTCGAATGAGCGTTAAAACGTCGAAATATCTCCAGCGGGACGGAAATTACAGTCAGTTTTCGTCTAAATCGAGGAAAGATTTCGCTTTGCGAGTTTGTTGGGGTGTTTTGACGCTGAAAGTGGCATCCAGCGTATTCACAGTGTAAAATCGTGTCGAATGAGCGTTAAAACGTCGAAATATCTCCAGCGGTACGGAAATTACAGTCAGTTTTCGTCTAAATCGAGGAAAGATTGCGCTTTGCGGGTTTGTTGGTGTGTTTTGACGCTGAAAGTGGCATCCAGCATATTCACAATGTAAAATCGTGTCGAATGAGCGTTAAAACGTCGAAATATCTCCAGCGGGACGGAAATTACAGTCAGTTTTCGTCTAAATCGAGGAAAGATTGCGCTTTGCGTGTTTGTTGGCGCGTTTCGACGCTGAAAGTGGCATCCAGCATATTCACAGTGTAAAATCGGGTCGAATGAGCGTTAAAACGTCGAAATATCTGCAGCGGGACGGAAATTACAGTCAGTTTTCGTCTAAATCGAGGAAAGATTGCGCTTTGCGAGTTTGTTGGTGTGTTTTGACGCTGAAAGTGGCATCCAGCGTATTCACAGTGTAAAATCGTGTCGAATGAGCGTTAAAACGTCGAAATATCTCCAGCGGGACGGAAATTACAGTCAGTTTTCGTCTAAATCGAGGAAAGATTGCGCTTTGCGAGTTTGTTGGTGTGTTTTGACGCTGAAAGTGGCATCCTGCGTATTCACAGTGTAAAATCGCGTCGAATGAGCGTTAAAACGTCGAAATATCTCCAGCGGGACGGAAATTACAGTCAGTTTTCGTCTAAATCGAGGAAAGATTGCGCTTTGCGAGTTTGTTGGTGTGTTTTGACGCTGAAAGTGGCATCCAGCGTATTCACAGTGTGAAATCGAGTCGAATGAGCGTTAAAACGTCGAAATATCTCCAGCGGGACGGAAATTACAGTCAGTTTTCGTCTAAATCGAGGAAAGATTGCGCTTTGCGAGTTTGTTGGCGTGTTTCGACGCTGAAAGTGGCATCCACCATATGCGCAGTGTAAAATCGTGTCGAATGAGCGTTGAAACGTCGAAATATCTCCAGCGGGACGGAAATTACAGTCAGTTTTCATCTAAATCGAGGAAATATTGCGCTTTGCGAGTTTGTTGGTGTGTTTCGACGCTGAAAGTGGCATCCAGCATATGCACAGTGTAAAATCGTGTCGAATGATCGTTAAAACGTCGAAATATCTCCAGCGGGAAGGAAATTACAGTCAGTTTTCGTCTAAATCGAGGAAATATTGCGCTTTGCGTGTTTGTTGGCGCGTTTCGACGCTGAAAGTGGCATCCAGCGTATTCACAGTGTAAAATCGTGTCGAATGAGCGTTAAAACGTCGAAATATCTCCAGCGGTACGGAAATTACAGTCAGTTTTCATCTAAATCGAGGAAATATTGCGCTTTGCGAGTTTGTTGGTGTGTTTCGACGCTGAAAGTGGCATCCAGCATATTCAGAGTGTAAAATCGTGTCGAATGAGCGTTAAAACGTCGAAATATCTCCAGCGGGACGGAAATTACAGTCAGTTTTCGTCTAAATCGAGGAAAGATTTCGCTTTGCGAGTTTGTTGGGGTGTTTTGACGCTGAAAGTGGCATCCAGCGTATTCACAGTGTAAAATCGTGTCGAATGAGCGTTAAAACGTCGAAATATCTCCAGCGGTACGGAAATTACAGTCAGTTTTCGTCTAAATCGAGAAAGATTGCGCTTTGCGGGTTTGTTGGCGCGATTCGACGCTGAAAGTGGCATCCAGCATATTCACAGTGTAAAATCGTGTCGAATGAGCGTTAAAACGTCGAAATATCTCCAGCGGTACGTAAATTACAGTCAGTTTTCGTCTAAATCGAGGAAAGATTGCGCTTTGCGGGTTTGTTGGCGCGTTTCGACGCTGAAAGTGGCATCCAGCATATTCACAGTGTAAAATCGTGTCGAATGAGCGTTAAAACGTCGAAATATCTCCAGCGGGACGGAAATTACAGTCAGTTTTCGTCTAAATCGAGGAAAGATTTCGCTTTGCGAGTTTGTTGGGGTGTTTTGACGCTGAAAGTGGCATCCAGCGTATTCACAGTGTAAAATCGTGTCGAATGAGCGTTAAAACGTCGAAATATCTCCAGCGGTACGGAAATTACAGTCAGTTTTCGTCTAAATCGAGGAAAGATTGCGCTTTGCGGGTTTGTTGGTGTGTTTTGACGCTGAAAGTGGCATCCAGCATATTCACAATGTAAAATCGTGTCGAATGAGCGTTAAAACGTCGAAATATCTCCAGCGGGACGGAAATTACAGTCAGTTTTCGTCTAAATCGAGGAAAGATTGCGCTTTGCGTGTTTGTTGGCGCGTTTCGACGCTGAAAGTGGCATCCAG
Organism: Bombus vestalis; assembly: GCA_963556215.1. Taxonomy (NCBI): domain Eukaryota; kingdom Metazoa; phylum Arthropoda; class Insecta; order Hymenoptera; family Apidae; genus Bombus; species Bombus vestalis. The sequence goes on along the minus strand of OY744583.1, from coordinate 5,983,285 downwards.
CATATTCACAGTGTAAAATCGGGTCGAATGAGCGTTAAAACGTCGAAATATCTGCAGCGGGACGGAAATTACAGTCAGTTTTCGTCTAAATCGAGGAAAGATTGCGCTTTGCGAGTTTGTTGGTGTGTTTTGACGCTGAAAGTGGCATCCAGCGTATTCACAGTGTAAAATCGTGTCGAATGAGCGTTAAAACGTCGAAATATCTCCAGCGGGACGGAAATTACAGTCAGTTTTCGTCTAAATCGAGGAAAGATTGCGCTTTGCGAGTTTGTTGGTGTGTTTTGACGCTGAAAGTGGCATCCTGCGTATTCACAGTGTAAAATCGCGTCGAATGAGCGTTAAAACGTCGAAATATCTCCAGCGGGACGGAAATTACAGTCAGTTTTCGTCTAAATCGAGGTAAGATTGCGCTTCGCGAGTTTGTTGGCGTGTTTCGACGCTGAAAGTGGCATCCAGCATATTCACAGTGTAAAATCGCGTCGAATGAGCGTTAAAACGTCGAAATATCTCCAGCGGGACGGAAATTACAGTCTGTTTTCGTCTAAATCGAGGAAATATTGCGCTTTGCGAGTTTGTTGGCGCGTTTCGACGCTGAAAGTGGCATCCAGCATATTCAGAGTGTAAAATCGTGTCGAATGAGCGTTAAAACGTCGAAATATCTCCAGCGGGACGGAAATTACAGTCAGTTTTCGTCTAAATCGAGGAAAGATTTCGCTTTGCGAGTTTGTTGGGGTGTTTTGACGCTGAAAGTGGCATCCAGCGTATTCACAGTGTAAAATCGTGTCGAATGAGCGTTAAAACGTCGAAATATCTCCAGCGGTACGGAAATTACAGTCAGTTTTCGTCTAAATCGAGAAAGATTGCGCTTTTGCGGGTTTGTTGGCGCGATTCGACGCTGAAAGTGGCATCCAGCATATTCACAGTGTAAAATCGTGTCGAATGAGCGTTTAAAACGTCGAAATATCTCCAGCGGTACGTAAATTACAGTCAGTTTTCGTCTAAATCGAGAAAGATTGCGCTTTGCGGGTTTGTTGGCGCGTTTCGACGCTGAAAGTGGCATCCAGCATATTCACAGTGTAAAATCGTGTCGAATGAGCGTTAAAACGTCGAAATATCTCCAGCGGGACGGAAATTACAGTCAGTTTTCGTCTAAATCGAGGAAAGATTTCGCTTTGCGAGTTTGTTGGGGTGTTTTGACGCTGAAAGTGGCATCCAGCGTATTCACAGTGTAAAATCGTGTCGAATGAGCGTTAAAACGTCGAAATATCTCCAGCGGTACGGAAATTACAGTCAGTTTTCGTCTAAATCGAGGAAAGATTGCGCTTTGCGGGTTTGTTGGTGTGTTTTGACGCTGAAAGTGGCATCCAGCATATTCACAATGTAAAATCGTGTCGAATGAGCGTTAAAACGTCGAAATATCTCCAGCGGGACGGAAATTACAGTCAGTTTTCGTCTAAATCGAGGAAAGATTGCGCTTTGCGTGTTTGTTGGCGCGTTTCGACGCTGAAAGTGGCATCCAGCATATTCACAGTGTAAAATCGGGTCGAATGAGCGTTAAAACGTCGAAATATCTGCAGCGGGACGGAAATTACAGTCAGTTTTCGTCTAAATCGAGGAAAGATTGCGCTTTGCGAGTTTGTTGGTGTGTTTTGACGCTGAAAGTGGCATCCAGCGTATTCACAGTGTAAAATCGTGTCGAATGAGCGTTAAAACGTCGAAATATCTCCAGCGGGACGGAAATTACAGTCAGTTTTCGTCTAAATCGAGGAAAGATTGCGCTTTGCGAGTTTGTTGGTGTGTTTTGACGCTGAAAGTGGCATCCTGCGTATTCACAGTGTAAAATCGCGTCGAATGAGCGTTAAAACGTCGAAATATCTCCAGCGGGACGGAAATTACAGTCAGTTTTCGTCTAAATCGAGGAAAGATTGCGCTTTGCGAGTTTGTTGGTGTGTTTTGACGCTGAAAGTGGCATCCAGCGTATTCACAGTGTAAAATCGTGTCGAATGAGCGTTAAAACGTCGAAATATCTCCAGCGGTACGGAAATTACAGTCAGTTTTCATCTAAATCGAGGAAAGATTGCGCTTTGCGGGTTTGTTGGCGCGTTTCGACGCTGAAAGTGGCATCCAGCATATTCACAGTGTGAAATCGAGTCGAATGAGCGTTAAAACGTCGAAATATCTCCAGCGGGACGGAAATTACAGTCAGTTTTCGTCTAAATCGAGGAAAGATTGCGCTTTGCGAGTTTGTTGGCGTGTTTCGACGCTGAAAGTGGCATCCACCATATGCGCAGTGTAAAATCGTGTCGAATGAGCGTTGAAACGTCGAAATATCTCCAGCGGGACGGAAATTACAGTCAGTTTTCATCTAAATCGAGGAAATATTGCGCTTTGCGAGTTTGTTGGTGTGTTTCGACGCTGAAAGTGGCATCCAGCATATGCACAGTGTAAAATCGTGTCGAATGATCGTTAAAACGTCGAAATATCTCCAGCGGGAAGGAAATTACAGTCAGTTTTCGTCTAAATCGAGGAAATATTGCGCTTTGCGTGTTTGTTGGCGCGTTTCGACGCTGAAAGTGGCATCCAGCGTATTCACAGTGTAAATCGTGTCGAATGAGCGTTAAAACGTCGAAATATCTCCAGCGGTACGGAAATTACAGTCAGTTTTCATCTAAATCGAGGAAATATTGCGTTTTGGGAGTTTGTTGGTGTGTTTCGACGCTGAAAGTGGCATCCAGCATATGCACAGTGTAAAATCGTGTCGAATGATCGTTAAAACGTCGAAATATCTCCAGCGGGAAGGAAATTACAGTCAGTTTTCGTCTAAATCGAGGAAATATTGCGCTTTGCGTGTTTGTTGGCGCGTTTCGACGCTGAAAGTGGCATCCAGCATATTCACAGTGTAAAATCGTGTCGAGTGAGCGTTAAACGTCGAAATATCTCCAGCGGGACGGAAATTACAGTCAGTTTTCGTCTAAATCGAGGAAAGATTTCGCTTTGCGAGTTTGTTGGGGTGTTTTGACGCTGAAAGTGGCATCCAGCGTATTCACAGTGTAAAATCGTGTCGAATGAGCGTTTAAAACGTCGAAATATCTCCAGCGGTACGGAAATTACAGTCAGTTTTCGTCTAAATCGAGGAAAGATTGCGCTTTGCGGGTTTGTTGGTGTGTTTTGACGCTGAAAGTGGCATCCAGCATATTCACAATGTAAAATCGTGTCGAATGAGCGTTAAAACGTCGAAATATCTCCAGCGGGACGGAAATTACAGTCAGTTTTCGTCTAAATCGAGAAAGATTGCGCTTTGCGGGTTTGTTGGCGCGATTCGACGCTGAAAGTGGCATCCAGCATATTCACAGTGTAAAATCGGGTCGAATGAGCGTTAAAACGTCGAAATATCTCCAGCGGGACGGAAATTACAGTCAGTTTTCGTCTAAATCGAGGAAAGATTTCGCTTTGCGAGTTTGTTGGGGTGTTTTGACGCTGAAAGTGGCATCCAGCGTATTCACAGTGTAAAATCGTGTCGAATGAGCGTTAAAACGTCGAAATATCTCCAGCGGTACGGAAATTACAGTCAGTTTTCGTCTAAATCGAGAAAGATTGCGCTTTGCGGGTTTGTTGGCGCGATTCGACGCTGAAAGTGGCATCCAGCATATTCACAGTGTAAAATCGTGTCGAATGAGCGTTAAAACGTCGAAATATCTCCAGCGTACGTAAATTACAGTCAGTTTTCGTCTAAATCGAGGAAAGATTGCGCTTTGCGTGTTTGTTGGCGCGTTTCGACGCTGAAAGTGGCATCCAGCATATTCACAGTGTAAAATCGTGTCGAATGAGCGTAAAACGTCGAAATATCTCAGCGGTACGGAAATTACAGTCAGTTTTCATCTAAATCGAGGAAAGATTGCGCTTTGCGGGTTTGTTGGCGCGTTTCGACGCTGAAAGTGGCATCCAGCATATTCACAGTGTAAAATCGTGTCGAATGAGCGTTAAAACGTCGAAATATCTCCAGCGGGACGGAAATTACAGTCAGTTTTCGTCTAAATCGAGGAAAGATTTCGCTTGCGAGTTTGTTGGGGTGTTTTGACGCTGAAAGTGGCATCCAGCGTATTCACAGTGTAAAATCGTGTCGAATGAGCGTTAAAACGTCGAAATATCTCCAGCGGTACGGAAATTACAGTCAGTTTTCGTCTAAATCGAGGAAGATTGCGCTTTGCGGGTTTGTTGGTGTGTTTTGACGCTGAAAGTGGCATCCAGCATATTCACAATGTAAAATCGTGTCGAATGAGCGTTAAAACGTCGAAATATCTCCAGCGGGACGGAAATTACAGTCAGTTTTCGTCTAAATCGAGGAAAGATTGCGCTTTGCGAGTTTGTTGCGTGTTTCGACGCTGAAAGTGGCAACCAGCATATTTACAGTGTAAAATCGTGTCGAATGAGCGTTAAAACGTCGAAATATCTCCAGCGGCACGGAAATTACAGTCAGTTTCGTCTAAATCGAGAAAGATTGCGCTTT
>OY744583.1:5950824-5978578 GCA_963556215.1 Bombus vestalis | reverse complement strand
GTCTAAATCGAGGAAATATTGCGCTTTGCGAGTTTGTTGGCGTGTTTCGACGCTGAAAGTGTCATCCAGCATATTCACAGTGTAAAATCGTGTCGGATGAGCGTTAAAACGTCGAAATATCTCCAGCGGGACGGAAATTACAGTCAGTTTTCGTCTAAATCGAGGAATGATTGCGCTTTGCGAGTTTGTTGCCGTGTTTCGACGCTGAAAGTGGCTTCCAGCATATTCACAGTGTAAAATCGTGTCGAATGAGCGTTAAAACGTCGAAATATCTCCAGCGGGACGGAAATTACAGTCAGTTTTCGTCTAAATCGAGGAAAGATTGCGCTTTGCGAGTTTGTTGGCGTGTTTCGACGCTCAAAGTGGCATCCAGCATATGCACAGTGTAAAATCGTGTCGAATGAGTGTTAAAACGTCGAAATATCTCCAGCGGGACGGAAATTACAGTCAGTTTTCGTCTAAATCGAGGAAAGATTGCGCTTTGCGAGTTTGTTGGCGTGTTTCGACGCTGAAAGTGGCTTCCAGCATATTCACAGTGTAAAATCGTGTCGGATGAGCGTTGACACGTCGAAATATCTCCAGCGGGACTGAAATCACAGTCAGTTTTCGTCTAAATCGAGGAATGATTGCGCTTTGCGAGTGTGTTGGTGTGTTTCGACGCTGAATGTGGCTTCCAGCATATTCACAGTGTAAAATCGTGTCGAATGAGCGTTAAAACGTCGAAATATCTCCAGCGGGACGGAAATTACTGTCAGTTTTCGTCTAAATCGAGGAAATATTGCGCTTTGCGAGTTTGTTGGCGTGTTTCGACGCTGAAAGTGGCATCCAGCATATTCACAGTGTAAAATCGTGTCGAATGAGCGTTAAAACGTCGAAATATCTCCAGCGGGACGGAAATTACAGTCAGTTTTCGTCTAAATCGAGGAAATATTGCGCTTTGCGAGTTTTCTGGCGTGTTTCGAAGCTTAAAGTGGCATCCAGCATATGCACAGTGTAAAATCGCGTCGAATGAGCGTTAAAACGTCGAAATATCTCCAGCGGGACGGAAATTACAGTCAGTTTTCATCTAAATCAACGAAAGATTGCGCTTTGCGAGTTTGTTGGCGTGTTTCGACGCTGAAAGTTGCTTCCAGCATATTCACAGTGTAAAATCGTGTCGAATGAGCGTTAAAACGTCGAAATAACTCCAGCGGGACGGAAATTACAGTCAGTTTTCGTCTAAATCGAGGAAATATTTCGCTTTGCGAGTTTGTTGGTGTGTTTCGACGCTGAAAGCGACATCCAGCATATGCACAGTGTAAAATCGCGTCGAATGAGCGTTAAAACGTCGAAATATCTCCAGCGGGACGGAAATTACAGTCAGTTTTCGTCTAAATCTAGGAAATATTGCGCTTTGCGAGTTTGTTGGCGTGTTTCGACGCTGAAAGTGGCATCCAGCATATTCACAGTGTAAAATCGTGTCGAATGAGCGTTAAAACGTCGAAATATCTCCAGCGGGACGGAAATTACAGTCAGTTTTCGTCTAAATCGAGGAAATATTTCGCTTTGCGAGTTTGTTGGTGTGTTTCGACGCTTAAAGTGGCATCCAGCATATTCACAGTGTAAAATCGTGTCGATTGAGCGTTAAAACGTCGAAATAACTCCAGCGGGACGGAAATTACAGTCAGTTTTCGTCTAAATCGAGGAAATATTGCGCTTTGCGAGTTTGTTGGCGTGTTTCGACGCTGAAAGAGGCATCCAGCATATTCACAGTCTAAAATCGTGTCGAATGAGCGTTAAAACGTCGAAATATCTCCAGCGGGACGGAAATTACAGTCAGTTTTCGTCTAAATCGAGGAAATATTTCGCTTTGCGAGTTTGTTGGTGTGTTTCGACGCTGAAAGCGACATCCAGCATAGTCACAGTGTAAAATCGTGTCGAATGAGCATTAAAACGTCGAAATATCTCCAGCGGGACTGAAATCACAGTCAGTTTTCGTCTAAATCGAGGAAAGATTGCGCTTTGCGAGTTTGCTGGCGTGTTTCGACGCTTAAAGTGGCATCCAGCATATTCATAGTGTAAAATCGTGTCGAATGAGCGTTAAAACGTCGAAATAACTCCAGCGGGACGGAAATTACAGTCAGTTTTCGTCTAAATTGAGGAAATATTGCGCTTTGCGAGTTTGTTGGCGTGTTTCGACGCTGAATGTGACTTCCAGCATATTCACAGTGTAAAATCGTGTCGAATGAGCGTTAACACGTCGAAATATCTCCAGCGGGACGGAAATTACAGTCAGTTTTCGTCTAAATCGAGGAAATATTGCGCTTTGCGAGTTTGTTGGCGTGTTTCGACGCTGAAAGTGACATCGAGCATATTCACAGTGTAAAATCGTGTCGAATGTGCGTTAAAACGTCGAAATAACTCCAGCGGGACGGAAATTACAGTCAGTTTTCGTCTAAATGGAGGAAATATTGCGCTTTGCGAGTTTGTTGGCGTGTTTCGATGTTGAAAGTGGCATCGAGCATATTCACAGTGTAAAATCGTGTCGAATGAGCGTTAAAACGTCGAAATAACTCCAGCGGGACGGAAATTACAGTCAGTTTTAGTCTAAATCGAGGAAATATTGCGCTTTGCGAGTTTTTTGGCGTATTTCGACGCTTAAAGTGGCATCCAGCATATGCACAGTGTAAAATCGCGTCGAATGAGCGTTAAAATGTCGAAATATCTCCAGCGGGACGGAAATTACAGTCAGTTTTCGTCGAAATCGAGGAAAGATTGCGCTTTGCGAGTTTGCTGGCGTGTTTCGACGCTTAAAGTGGCATCCAGCATATTCACAGTGTAAAATCGTGTCGAATGAGCGTTAAAACGTCGAAATAACTCCAGCGGGACGGAAATTACAGTCAGTTTTCGTCTAAATCCAGGAAATATTTCGCTTTGCGAGTTTGGTGGCGTGTTTCGACGCTGAAAGTGGCTTCCAGCATATTCACAGTGTAAAATCGTGTCGAATGAGCGTTAAAACGTCGAAATATCTCCAGCGGGACGGAAATTACAGTCAGTTTTCGTCTAAATCGAGGAAATATTGCGCTTTGCGAGTTTGTTGGCGTGTTTCGACGCTGAAAGTGTCATCCAGCATATTCACAGTGTAAAATCGTGTCGGATGAGCGTTAAAACGTCGAAATATCTCCAGCGGGACGGAAATTACAGTCAGTTTTCGTCTAACTCGAGGAAATATTGCGCTTTGCGAGTTTGTTGGTGTTTTTCGACGCTGAAAGCGGCATCCAGCATATTCACAGTGTAAAATCATGTCGAATGAGCGTTAAAACGTCGAAATATCTCCAGCGGGACGGAAATTACAGTCAGTTTTCGTCTAAATCGAGGAAATATTGCGCTTTGCGAGTTTTTTGGCGTGTTTCGACGCTTAAAGTGGCATCCAGCATATGCACAGTGTAAAATCGCGTCGAATGAGCGTTAAAACGTCGAAATATCTCCAGCGGGACGGAAATTACAGTCAGTTTTCGTCTAAATCGAGGAAAGATTGCGCTTTGCGAGTTTGCTGGCGTGTTTCGACGCTTAAAGTGGCATCCAGCATATTCACAGTGTAAAATCGTGTCGAATGAGCGTTAAAACGTCGAAATATCTCCAGCGGGACTGAAATCACAGTCAGTTTTCGTCTAAATCGAGGAAAGATTGCGCTTTGCGAGTTTGCTGGCGTGTTTCGACGCTTAAAGTGGCATCCAGCATATTCATAGTGTAAAATCGTGTCGAATGAGCGTTAAAACGTCGAAATAACTCCAGCGGGACGGAAATTACAGTCAGTTTTCGTCTAAATTGAGGAAATATTGCGCTTTGCGAGTTTGTTGGCGTGTTTCGACGCTGAATGTGACTTCCAGCATATTCACAGTGTAAAATCGTGTCGAATGAGCGTTAACACGTCGAAATATCTCCAGCGGGACGGAAATTACAGTCAGTTTTCGTCTAAATCGAGGAAATATTGCGCTTTGCGAGTTTGTTGGCGTGTTTCGACGCTGAAAGTGACATCGAGCATATTCACAGTGTAAAATCGTGTCGAATGTGCGTTAAAACGTCGAAATAACTCCAGCGGGACGGAAATTACAGTCAGTTTTCGTCTAAATGGAGGAAATATTGCGCTTTGCGAGTTTGTTGGCGTGTTTCGATGTTGAAAGTGGCATCGAGCATATTCACAGTGTAAAATCGTGTCGAATGAGCGTTAAAACGTCGAAATAACTCCAGCGGGACGGAAATTACAGTCAGTTTTAGTCTAAATCGAGGAAATATTGCGCTTTGCGAGTTTTTTGGCGTATTTCGACGCTTAAAGTGGCATCCAGCATATGCACAGTGTAAAATCGCGTCGAATGAGCGTTAAAACGTCGAAATATCTCCAGCGGGACGGAAATTACAGTCAGTTTTCGTCTAAATCGAGGAAAGATTGCGCTTTGCGAGTTTGCTGGCGTGTTTCGACGCTTAAAGTGGCATCCAGCATATTCACAGTGTAAAATCGTGTCGAATGAGCGTTAAAACGTCGAAATAACTCCAGCGGGACGGAAATTACAGTCAGTTTTCGTCTAAATCCAGGAAATATTTCGCTTTGCGAGTTTGGTGGCGTGTTTCGACGCTGAAAGTGGCTTCCAGCATATTCACAGTGTAAAATCGTGTCGAATGAGCGTTAAAACGTCGAAATATCTCCAGCGGGACGGAAATTACAGTCAGTTTTCGTCTAAATCGAGGAAATATTGCGCTTTGCGAGTTTGTTGGCGTGTTTCGACGCTGAAAGTGTCATCCAGCATATTCACAGTGTAAAATCGTGTCGGATGAGCGTTAAAACGTCGAAATATCTCCAGCGGGACGGAAATTACAGTCAGTTTTCGTGTAAATCGAGGAAATATTGCGCTTTGCGAGTTTGTTGGTGTGTTTCGACGCTGAAAGCGGCATCCAGCATATTCACAGTGTAAAATCGTGTCGAATGAGCGTTAAAACGTCGAAATATCTCCAGCGGGACGGAAATTACAGTCAGTTTTCGTCTAAATCGAGGAAATATTGCGCTTTGCGAGTTTGTTGGCGTGTTTCGACGCTGAAAGAGGCATCCAGCATATTCACAGTCTAAAATCGTGTCGAATGAGCGTTAAAACGTCGAAATATCTCCAGCGGGACTGAAATCACAGTCAGTTTTCGTCTAAATCGAGGAATGATTGCGCTTTGCGAGTTTGTTGGCGTGTTTCGACGCTGAAAGTGGCTTCCAGCATATTCACAGTGTAAAATCGTGTCGAATGAGCGTTAAAACGTCGAAATATCTCCAGCGGGACGGAAATTACAGTCAGTTTTCGTCTAAATCGAGGAAAGATTGCGCTTTGCGAGTTTGTTGGCGTGTTTCGACGCTCAAAGTGGCATCCAGCATATGCACAGTGTAAAATCGTGTCGAATGAGTGTTAAAACGTCGAAATAGCTCCAGCGGGACGGAAATTACAGTCAGTTTTCGTCTAAATCGAGGAATGATTGCGCTTTGCGAGTTTGTTGGCGTGTTTCGACGCTGAAAGTGGCTTCCAGCATATTCACAGTGTAAAATCGTGTCGAATGAGCGTTAAAACGTCGAAATATCTCCAGCGGGACTGAAATCACAGTCAGTTTTCGTCTTAATCGAGGAATGATTGCGCTTTGCGTGTGTGTTGGTGTGTTTTGACGCTGAATGTGACTTGCAGCATATTCACAGTGTAAAATCGTGTCGAATGAGCGTTAACACGTCGAAATATCTCCAGCGGGACGGAAATTACAGTCAGTTTTCGTCTAAATCGAGGAAAGATTGCGCTTTGCGAGTTTGTTGGCGTGTTTCGACGCTGAAAGTGTCATCCAGCATATTCACAGTGTAAAATCGTGTCGGATGAGCGTTAACACGTCGAAATATCTCCAGCGGGACGGAAATTACAGTCAGTTTTCGTCTAAATCGAGGAAAGATTGGGCTTTGCGAGTTTGTTGGCGTGTTTCGACGCTCAAAGTGGCATCCAGCATATGCACAGTGTAAAATCGTGTCGAATGAGCGTTAAAACGTCGAAATATCTCCAGCGGGACGGAAATTACAGTCAGTTTTCGTCTAAATCGAGGAAAGATTGCGCTTTGCGAGTTTGCTGGCGTGTTTCGACGCTTAAAGTGGCATCCAGCATATTCATAGTGTAAAATCGTGTCGAATGAGCGTTAAAACGTCGAAATAACTCCAGCGGGATGGAAATTACAGTCAGTTTTCGTCTAAATCGAGGAAATATTGCGCTTTGCGAGTTTGTTGGCGTGTTTCGACGCTGAATGTGACTTCCAGCATATTCACAGTGTAAAATCGTGTCGAATGAGCGTTAACACGTCGAAATATCTCCAGCGGGACGGAAATTACAGTCAGTTTTCGTCTAAATCGAGGAAATATTGCGCTTTGCGAGTTTGTTGGCGTGTTTCGACGCTGAAAGTGTTTCACAGCATATTCACAGTGTAAAATCGTGTCGGATGAGCGTTAAAACGTCGAAATATCTCCAGCGGGACGGAAATTACAGTCAGTTTTCGTCTAAATCGAGGAAATATTGCGCTTTGCGAGTTTGTTGGCATGTTTCGACGCTGAAAGTGTCATCCAGCATATTCACAGTGTAAAATCGTGTCGAATGAGCGTTAAAACGTCGAAATATCTCCAGCGGGACTGAAATCACAGTCAGTTTTCGTCTTAATCGAGGAATGATTGCGCTTTGCGTGTGTGTTGGTGTGTTTTGACGCTGAATGTGACTTGCAGCATATTCACAGTGTAAAATCGTGTCGAATGAGCGTTAACACCTCGAAATATCTCCAGCGGGACGGAAATTACAGTCAGTTTTCGTCTAAATCGAGGAAAGATTGCGCTTTGCGAGTTTGTTGGCGTGTTTCGACGCTGAAAGTGTCATCCAGCATATTCACAGTGTAAAATCGTGTCGGATGAGCGTTAACACGTCGAAATATCTCCAGCGGGACGGAAATTACAGTCAGTTTTCGTCTAAATCGAGGAAATATTGCGCTTTGCGAGTTTGTTGGCGTGTTTCGACGCTCAAAGTGGCATCCAGCATATGCACAGTGTAAAATCGTGTCGAATGAGCGTTAACACGTCGAAATATCTCCAGCGGGACGGAAATTACAGTCAGTTTTCGTCTAAATCGAGGAAATATTGCGCTTTGCGAGTTTGTTGACGTGTTTCGACGCTGGAAGTGTCATCCAGCATATTCCCAGTGTAAAATCGTGTCGAATGAGTGTTAAAACGTCGAAATATCTCCAGCGGGACGGAAATTACAGTCAGTTTTCGTCTAAATCGAGGAAAGATTGGGCTTTGCGAGTTTGTTGGCGTGTTTCGACGCTCAAAGTGGCATCCAGCATATGCACAGTGTAAAATCGTGTCGAATGAGCGTTAAAACGTCGAAATATCTCCAGCGGGACGGATATTACAGTCAGTTTTCGTCTAAATCGAGGAAAGATTGCGCTTTGCGAGTTTGCTGGCGTGTTTCGACGCTTAAAGTGGCATCCAGCATATTCACAGTGTAAAATCGTGTCGAATGAGCGTTAAAACGTCGAAATAACTCCAGCGGGACGGAAATTACAGTCAGTTTTCGTCTAAATCCAGGAAATATTTCGCTTTGCGAGTTTGGTGGCGTGTTTCGACGCTGAAAGTGGCTTCCAGCATATTCACAGTGTAAAATCGTGTCGAATGAGCGTTAAAACGTCGAAATATCTCCAGCGGGACGGAAATTACAGTCAGTTTTCGTCTAAATCGAGGAAATATTGCGCTTTGCGAGTTTGTTGGCGTGTTTCGACGCTGAAAGTGTCATCCAGCATATTCACAGTGTAAAATCGTGTCGGATGAGCGTTAAAACGTCGAAATATCTCCAGCGGGACGGAAATTACAGTCAGTTTTCGTCTAAATCGAGGAAATATTGCGCTTTGCGAGTTTGTTGGTGTGTTTCGACGCTGAAAGCGGCTTCCAGCATATTCACAGTGTAAAATCATGTCGAATGAGCGTTAAAACGTCGAAATATCTCCAGCGGGACGGAAATTACAGTCAGTTTTCGTCTAAATCGAGGAAATATTGCGCTTTGCGAGTTTTTTGGCGTGTTTCGACGCTTAAAGTGGCATCCAGCATATGCACAGTGTAAAATCGCGTCGAATGAGCGTTAAAACGTCGAAATATCTCCAGCGGGACGGAAATTACAGTCAGTTTTCGTCTAAATCGAGGAAAGATTGCGCTTTGCGAGTTTGCTGGCGTGTTTCGACGCTTAAAGTGGCATCCAGCATATGCACAGTGTAAAATCGCGTCGAATGAGCGTTAAAACGTCGAAATATCTCCAGCGGGACGGAAATTACAGTCAGTTTTCGTCTAAATCGAGGAAAGATTGCGCTTTGCGAGTTTGCTGGCGTGTTTCGACGCTTAAAGTGGCATCCAGCATATTCACAGTGTAAAATCGTGTCGAATGAGCGTTAAAACGTCGAAATAACTCCAGCGGGACGGAAATTACAGTCAGTTTTCGTCTAAATCGAGGAAATATTGCGCTTTGCGAGTTTGTTGGCGTGTTTCGACGCTGAAAGAGGCATCCAGCATATTCACAGTCTAAAATCGTGTCGAATGAGCGTTAAAACGTCGAAATAACTCCAGCGGGACGGAAATTACAGTCAGTTTTCGTCTAAATCGAGGAAATATTGCGCTTTGCGAGTTTGTTGGCGCGTTTCGACGCTGAAAGAGGCATCCAGCATATTCACAGTCTCAAATCGTGTCGAATGAGCGTTAAAACGTCGAAATATCTCCAGCGGGACGGAAATTACAGTCAGTTTTCGTCTAAATCGAGGAAAGATTGCGCTTTGCGAGTTTGCTGGCGTGTTTCGACGCTTAAAGTGGCATCCAGCATATTCACAGTGTAAAATCGTGTCGAATGAGCGTTAAAACGTCGAAATAACTCCAGCGGGACGGAAATTACAGTCAGTTTTCGTCTAAATCGAGGAAATATTGCGCTTTGCGAGTTTGTTGGCGTGTTTCGACGCTGAATGTGACTTCCAGCATATTCACAGTGTAAAATCGTGTCGAATGAGCGTTAACACGTCGAAATATCTCCAGCGGGACGGAAATTACAGTCAGTTTTCGTCTAAATCGAGGAAATATTGCGCTTTGCGAGTTTGTTGGTGTGTTTCGACGCTGAAAGCGGCATCCAGCATATTCACAGTGTAAAATCGTGTCGAATGAGCGTTAAAACGTCGAAATATCTCCAGCGGGACGGAAATTACAGTCAGTTTTCGTCTAAATCGAGGAAATATTGCGCTTTGCGAGTTTTTTGGCGTGTTTCGACGCTTAAAGTGGCATCCAGCATATGCACAGTGTAAAATCGCGTCGAATGAGCGTTAAAACGTCGAAATATCTCCAGCGGGACGGAAATTACAGTCAGTTTTCGTCTATATCTAGGAAATATTGCGCTTTGCGAGTTTGTTGGCGTGTTTCGACGCTGAAAGTGGCATGCAGCATATTCACAGTGTAAAATCGTGTCGAATGAGCGTTAAAACGTCGAAATAGCTCCAGCGGGACGGAAATTACAGTCAGTTTTCTTCTAAATCGAGGAAATATTGCGCTTTGCGAGTTTGTTGGCGTGTTTCGACGCTGAAAGAGGCATCCAGCATATTCACAGTCTAAAATCGTGTCGAATGAGCGTTAAAACGTCGAAATATCTCCAGCGGGACGGAAATTACAGTCAGTTTTCGTCTAAATCGAGGAAAGATTGCGCTTTGCGAGTTTGCTGGCGTGTTTCGACGCTTAAAGTGGCATCCAGCATATTCATAGTGTAAAATCGTGTCGAATGAGCGTTAAAACGTCGAAATAACTCCAGCGGGACGGAAATTACAGTCAGTTTTCGTCTAAATCGAGGAAATATTGCGCTTTGCGAGTTTGTTGGCGTGTTTCGACGCTGAATGTGACTTCCAGCATATTCACAGTGTAAAATCGTGTCGAATGAGCGTTAACACGTCGAAATATCTCCAGCGGGACGGAAATTACAGTCAGTTTTCGTCTAAATCGAGGAAGTATTGCGCTTTGCGAGTTTGTTGGCGTGTTTCGACGCTGAAAGTGTCATCCAGCATATTCACAGTGTAAAATCGTGTCGGATGAGCGTTAAAACGTCGAAATATCTCCAGCGGGACGGAAATTACAGTCAGTTTTCGTGTAAATCGAGGAAATATTGCGCTTTGCGAGTTTGTTGGTGTGTTTCGACGCTGAAAGCGGCATCCAGCATATTCACAGTGTAAAATCGTGTCGAATGAGCGTTAAAACGTCGAAATATCTCCAGCGGGACGGAAATTACAGTCAGTTTTCGTCTAAATCGAGGAAATATTGCGCTTTGCGAGTTTGTTGGCGTGTTTCGACGCTGAAAGAGGCATCCAGCATATTCACAGTCTAAAATCGTGTCGAATGAGCGTTAAAACGTCGAAATATCTCCAGCGGGACTGAAATCACAGTCAGTTTTCGTCTAAATCGAGGAATGATTGCGCTTTGCGAGTTTGTTGGCGTGTTTCGACGCTGAAAGTGGCTTCCAGCATATTCACAGTGTAAAATCGTGTCGAATGAGCGTTAAAACGTCGAAATATCTCCAGCGGGACGGAAATTACAGTCAGTTTTCGTCTAAATCGAGGAAAGATTGCGCTTTGCGAGTTTGTTGGCGTGTTTCGACGCTCAAAGTGGCATCCAGCATATGCACAGTGTAAAATCGTGTCGAATGAGTGTTAAAACGTCGAAATAGCTCCAGCGGGACGGAAATTACAGTCAGTTTTCGTCTAAATCGAGGAATGATTGCGCTTTGCGAGTTTGTTGGCGTGTTTCGACGCTGAAAGTGGCTTCCAGCATATTCACAGTGTAAAATCGTGTCGAATGAGCGTTAAAACGTCGAAATATCTCCAGCGGGACTGAAATCACAGTCAGTTTTCGTCTTAATCGAGGAATGATTGCGCTTTGCGTGTGTGTTGGTGTGTTTTGACGCTGAATGTGACTTGCAGCATATTCACAGTGTAAAATCGTGTCGAATGAGCGTTAACACGTCGAAATATCTCCAGCGGGACGGAAATTACAGTCAGTTTTCGTCTAAATCGAGGAAAGATTGCGCTTTGCGAGTTTGTTGGCGTGTTTCGACGCTGAAAGTGTCATCCAGCATATTCACAGTGTAAAATCGTGTCGGATGAGCGTTAACACGTCGAAATATCTCCAGCGGGACGGAAATTACAGTCAGTTTTCGTCTAAATCGAGGAAAGATTGGGCTTTGCGAGTTTGTTGGCGTGTTTCGACGCTCAAAGTGGCATCCAGCATATGCACAGTGTAAAATCGTGTCGAATGAGCGTTAAAACGTCGAAATATCTCCAGCGGGACGGAAATTACAGTCAGTTTTCGTCTAAATCGAGGAAAGATTGCGCTTTGCGAGTTTGCTGGCGTGTTTCGACGCTTAAAGTGGCATCCAGCATATTCATAGTGTAAAATCGTGTCGAATGAGCGTTAAAACGTCGAAATAACTCCAGCGGGATGGAAATTACAGTCAGTTTTCGTCTAAATCGAGGAAATATTGCGCTTTGCGAGTTTGTTGGCGTGTTTCGACGCTGAATGTGACTTCCAGCATATTCACAGTGTAAAATCGTGTCGAATGAGCGTTAACACGTCGAAATATCTCCAGCGGGACGGAAATTACAGTCAGTTTTCGTCTAAATCGAGGAAATATTGCGCTTTGCGAGTTTGTTGGCGTGTTTCGACGCTGAAAGTGTCATCCAGCATATTCACAGTGTAAAATCGTGTCGGATGAGCGTTAAAACGTCGAAATATCTCCAGCGGGACGGAAATTACAGTCAGTTTTCGTCTAAATCGAGGAAATATTGCGCTTTGCGAGTTTGTTGGCATGTTTCGACGCTGAAAGTGTCATCCAGCATATTCACAGTGTAAAATCGTGTCGAATGAGCGTTAAAACGTCGAAATATCTCCAGCGGGACTGAAATCACAGTCAGTTTTCGTCTTAATCGAGGAATGATTGCGCTTTGCGTGTGTGTTGGTGTGTTTTGACGCTGAATGTGACTTGCAGCATATTCACAGTGTAAAATCGTGTCGAATGAGCGTTAACACCTCGAAATATCTCCAGCGGGACGGAAATTACAGTCAGTTTTCGTCTAAATCGAGGAAAGATTGCGCTTTGCGAGTTTGTTGGCGTGTTTCGACGCTGAAAGTGTCATCCAGCATATTCACAGTGTAAAATCGTGTCGGATGAGCGTTAACACGTCGAAATATCTCCAGCGGGACGGAAATTACAGTCAGTTTTCGTCTAAATCGAGGAAATATTGCGCTTTGCGAGTTTGTTGGCGTGTTTCGACGCTGAAAGAGGCATCCAGCATATTCACAGTCTAAAATCGTGTCGAATGAGCGTTAAAAACGTCGAAATATCTCCAGCGGGACTGAAATCACAGTCAGTTTTCGTCTAAATCGAGGAATGATTGCGCTTTGCGAGTTTGTTGGCGTGTTTCGACGCTGAAAGAGGCATCCAGCATATTCACAGTCTAAAATCGTGTCGAATGAGCGTTAAAACGTCGAAATATCTCCAGCGGGACTGAAATCACAGTCAGTTTTCGTCTAAATCGAGGAATGATTGCGCTTTGCGAGTTTGTTGGCGTGTTTCGACGCTGAAAGTGGCTTCCAGCATATTCACAGTGTAAAATCGTGTCGAATGAGCGTTAAAACGTCGAAATATCTCCAGCGGGACGGAAATTACAGTCAGTTTTCGTCTAAATCGAGGAAAGATTGCGCTTTGCGAGTTTGTTGGCGTGTTTCGACGCTCAAAGTGGCATCCAGCATATGCACAGTGTAAAATCGTGTCGAATGAGCGTTAACACGTCGAAATATCTCCAGCGGGACGGAAATTACAGTCAGTTTTCGTCTAAATCGAGGAAATATTGCGCTTTGCGAGTTTGTTGGCGTGTTTCGACGCTGAAAGTGGCTTCCAGCATATTCACAGTGTAAAATCGTGTCGAATGAGTGTTAAAACGTCGAAATAGCTCCAGCGGGACGGAAATTACAGTCAGTTTTCGTCTAAATCGAGGAATGATTGCGCTTTGCGAGTTTGTTGGCGTGTTTCGACGCTGAAAGTGGCTTCCAGCATATTCACAGTGTAAAATCGTGTCGAATGAGCGTTAAAACGTCGAAATATCTCCAGCGGGACTGAAATCACAGTCAGTTTTCGTCTTAATCGAGGAATGATTGCGCTTTGCGTGTGTGTTGGTGTGTTTTGACGCTGAATGTGACTTGCAGCATATGCACAGTGTAAAATCGTGTCGAATGAGCGTTAACACGTCGAAATATCTCCAGCGGGACGGAAATTACAGTCAGTTTTCGTCTAAATCGAGGAAATATTGCGCTTTGCGAGTTTGTTGGCGTGTTTCGACGCTCAAAGTGGCATCCAGCATATGCACAGTGTAAAATCGTGTCGAATGAGCGTTAACACGTCGAAATATCTCCAGCGGGACGGAAATTACAGTCAGTTTTCGTCTAAATCGAGGAAAGATTGCGCTTTGCGAGTTTGCTGGCGTGTTTCGACGCTTAAAGTGGCATCCAGCATATTCATAGTGTAAAATCGTGTCGAATGAGCGTTAAAACGTCGAAATAACTCCAGCGGGATGGAAATTACAGTCAGTTTTCGTCTAAATCGAGGAAATATTGCGCTTTGCGAGTTTGTTGGCGTGTTTCGACGCTGAATGTGACTTCCAGCATATTCACAGTGTAAAATCGTGTCGAATGAGCGTTAACACGTCGAAATATCTCCAGCGGGACGGAAATTACAGTCAGTTTTCGTCTAAATCGAGGAAATATTGCGCTTTGCGAGTTTGTTGGCGTGTTTCGACGCTGAAAGTGTCATCCAGCATATTCACAGTGTAAAATCGTGTCGGATGAGCGTTAAAACGTCGAAATATCTCCAGCGGGACGGAAATTACAGTCAGTTTTCGTGTAAATCGAGGAAATATTGCGCTTTGCGAGTTTGTTGGTGTGTTTCGACGCTGAAAGCGGCATCCAGCATATTCACAGTGTAAAATCGTGTCGAATGAGCGTTAAAACGTCGAAATATCTCCAGCGGGACGGAAATTACAGTCAGTTTTCGTCTAAATCGAGGAAATATTGCGCTTTGCGAGTTTTTTGGCGTGTTTCGACGCTTAAAGTGGCATCCAGCATATGCACAGTGTAAAATCGCGTCGAATGAGCGTTAAAACGTCGAAATATCTCCAGCGGGACGGAAATTACAGTCAGTTTTCGTCTAAATCGAGGAAAGATTGCGCTTTGCGAGTTTGCTGGCGTGTTTCGACGCTTAAAGTGGCATCCAGCATATTCAGAGTGTAAAATCGTGTCGAATGAGCGTTAAAACGTCGAAATAACTCCAGCGGGACGGAAATTACAGTCAGTTTTCGTCTAAATCGAGGAAATATTGCGCTTTGCGAGTTTGTTGGCGTGTTTCGACGCTGAAAGAGGCATCCAGCATATTCACAGTCTAAAATCGTGTCGAATGAGCGTTAAAACGTCGAAATATCTCCAGCGGGACTGAAATCACAGTCAGTTTTCGTCTAAATCGAGGAATGATTGCGCTTTGCGAGTTTGTTGGCGTGTTTCGACGCTGAAAGTGGCTTCCAGCATATTCACAGTGTAAAATCGTGTCGAATGAGCGTTAAAACGTCGAAATATCTCCAGCGGGACGGAAATTACAGTCAGTTTTCGTCTAAATCGAGGAAAGATTGCGCTTTGCGAGTTTGTTGGCGTGTTTCGACGCTCAAAGTGGCATCCAGCATATGCACAGTGTAAAATCGTGTCGAATGAGCGTTAACACGTCGAAATATCTCCAGCGGGACGGAAATTACAGTCAGTTTTCGTCTAAATCGAGGAAAGATTGCGCTTTGCGAGTTTGTTGGCGTGTTTCGACGCTGTAAGTGGCATCCAGCATATGCACAGTGTAAAATCGTGTCGAATGAGCGTTAAAACGTCGAAATATCTCCAGCGGGACTGAAATCACAGGCAGTTTTCGTCTAAATCGAGGAATGATTGCGCTTTGCGAGTGTGTTGGTGTGTTTCGACGCTGAATGTGACTTGCAGCATATTCACAGTGTAAAATCGTGTCGAATGAGCGTTAACACGTCGAAATATCTCCAGCGGGACGGAAGTTACAGTCAGTTTTCGTCTAAATCGAGGAAAGATTGCGCTTTGCGAGTTTGTTGGCGTGTTTCGACTCTGAAAGTGTCATCCAGCATATTCACAGTGTAAAATCGTGTCGGATGAGCGTTAACACGTCGAAATATCTCCAGCGGGACGGAAATTACAGTCAGTTTTCGTCTAAATCGAGGAAATATTGCGCTTTGCGAGTTTGTTGGCGTGTTTCGACGCTGAAAGTGTCATCTAGCATATTCACAGTGTAAAATCGTGTCGAATGAGCGTTAAAACGTCGAAATATCTCCAGTGGGACGGAAATTACAGTCAGTTTTCGTCTAAATCGAGGAAAGATTGCGCTTTGCGAGTTTGTTGGCGTGTTTCGACGCTGTAAGTGGCATCCAGCATATGCACAGTGTAAAATCGTGTCGAATGAGCGTTAAAACGTCGAAATATCTCCAGCGGGACTGAAATCACAGTCAGTTTTCGTCTAAATCGAGGAATGATTGCGCTTTGCGAGTGTGTTGGTGTGTTTCGACGCTGAATGTGACTTGCAGCATATTCACAGTGTAAAATCGTGTCGAATGAGCGTTAACACGACGAAATATCTCCAGCGGGACGGAAATTACAGTCAGTTTTCGTCTAAATCGAGGAAAGATTGCGCTTTGCGAGTTTGTTGGCGTGTTTCGACTCTGAAAGTGTCATCCAGCATATTCACAGTGTAAAATCGTGTCGGATGAGCGTTAACACGTCGAAATATCTCCAGCGGGACGGAAATTACAGTCAGTTTTCGTCTAAATCGAGGAAATATTGCGCTTTGCGAGTTTGTTGGCGTGTTTCGACGCTGAAAGTGTCATCTAGCATATTCACAGTGTAAAATCGTGTCGGATGAGCGTTAAAACGTCGAAATATCTCCAGCGGGACGGAAATTACAGTCAGTTTTCGTCTAAATCGAGGAAATATTGCGCTTTGCGAGTTTGTTGGTGTGTTTCGACGCTGAAAGCGGCATCCAGCATATTCACAGTGTAAAATCGTGTCGAATGAGCGTTAAAACGTCGAAATATCTCCAGCGGGACGGAAATTACAGTCAGTTTTCGTCTAAATCGAGGAAAGATTGGGCTTTGCGAGTTTGTTGGCGTGTTTCGACGCTCAAAGTGGCATCCAGCATATGCACAGTGTAAAATCGTGTCGAATGAGCGTTAACACGTCGAAATATCTCCAGCGGGACGGAAATTACAGTCAGTTTTCGTCTAAATCGAGGAAATATTGCGCTTTGCGAGTTTGTTGACGTGTTTCGACGCTGGAAGTGTCATCCAGCATATTCCCAGTGTAAAATCGTGTCGAATGAGTGTTAAAACGTCGAAATATCTCCAGCAGGACGGAAATTACAGTCAGTTTTCGTCTAAATCGACGAATGATTGCGCTTTGCGAGTTTGTTGGCGTGTTTCGACGCTGAAAGTGTCATCCAGCATATTCACAGTGTAAAATCGTGTCGAATGAGCGCTAAAACGTCGAAATATCTCCAGTGGGACGGAAATTACAGTCAGTTTTCGTCTAAATCGAGGAAAGATTGCGCTTTGCGAGTTTGTTGGCGTGTTTCGACGCTTAAAGTGTCATCCAGCATATTCACAGTGTAAAATCGCGTCGGATGAGCGTCTAAACGTCGAAATATCTCCAGCGGGACGGAAATTACAGTCAGTTTTCGTCTAAATCGAGGAAAGATTGCGCTTTGCGAGTTTGTTGGCGTGTTTCGACGCTGTAAGTGGCATCCAGCATATGCACAGTGTAAAATCGTGTCGAATGAGCGTTAAAACGTCGAAATATCTCCAGCGGGACTGAAATCACAGTCAGTTTTCGTCTAAATCGAGGAATGATTGCGCTTTGCGAGTGTGTTGGTGTGTTTCGACGCTGAATGTGACTTGCAGCATATTCACAGTGTAAAATCGTGTCGAATGAGCGTTAACACGACGAAATATCTCCAGCGGGACGGAAATTACAGTCAGTTTTCGTCTAAATCGAGGAAAGATTGCGCTTTGCGAGTTTGTTGGCGTGTTTCGACTCTGAAAGTGTCATCCAGCATATTCACAGTGTAAAATCGTGTCGGATGAGCGTTAACACGTCGAAATATCTCCAGCGGGACGGAAATTACAGTCAGTTTTCGTCTAAATCGAGGAAATATTGCGCTTTGCGAGTTTGTTGGCGTGTTTCGACGCTGAAAGTGTCATCTAGCATATTCACAGTGTAAAATCGTGTCGGATGAGCGTTAAAACGTCGAAATATCTCCAGCGGGACGGAAATTACAGTCAGTTTTCGTCTAAATCGAGGAAATATTGCGCTTTGCGAGTTTGTTGGTGTGTTTCGACGCTGAAAGCGGCATCCAGCATATTCACAGTGTAAAATCGTGTCGAATGAGCGTTAACACGTCGAAATATCTCCAGCGGGACGGAAATTACAGTCAGTTTTCGTCTAAATCGAGGAAATATTGCGCTTTGCGAGTTTGTTGACGTGTTTCGACGCTGGAAGTGTCATCCAGCATATTCCCAGTGTAAAATCGTGTCGAATGAGTGTTAAAACGTCGAAATATCTCCAGCAGGACGGAAATTACAGTCAGTTTTCGTCTAAATCGACGAATGATTGCGCTTTGCGAGTTTGTTGGCGTGTTTCGACGCTGAAAGTGTCATCCAGCATATTCACAGTGTAAAATCGTGTCGAATGAGCGCTAAAACGTCGAAATATCTCCAGTGGGACGGAAATTACAGTCAGTTTTCGTCTAAATCGAGGAAAGATTGCGCTTTGCGAGTTTGTTGGCGTGTTTCGACGCTTAAAGTGTCATCCAGCATATTCACAGTGTAAAATCGCGTCGGATGAGCGTCTAAACGTCGAAATATCTCCAGCGGGACGGAAATTACAGTCAGTTTTCGTCTAAATCGAGGAAAGATTGGGCTTTGCGAGTTTGTTGGCGTGTTTCGACGCTCAAAGTGGCATCCAGCATATGCACAGTGTAAAATCGTGTCGAATGAGCGTTAACACGTCGAAATATCTCCAGCGGGACGGAAATTACAGTCAGTTTTCGTCTAAATCGAGGAAATATTGCGCTTTGCGAGTTTGTTGTTGTGTTTCGACGCTGAAAGTGGCATCCAGCATATGCACAGTGTAAAATCGTGTCGAATGAGCATTAAAACGTCGAAATATCTCCAGCGGGACGGAAATTACAGTCAGTTTTCGTCTAAATCGAGGAAATATTGCGCTTCGCGAGGTTGTTGGTGTGTTTCGACGCTGAAAGTGGCAATCAGCGTATTCACAGTGTAAAATCGTGTCGAATGAGCGTTTAAACGTCGAAATATCTCCAGCGGGACGGAAATTACAGTCAGTTTTCGCCTAAATCGAGGAAAGATTGCGCTTCGCGAGGTTGTTGGTGTGCTTCGACGCTGAAAGTGGCATTCAGCATAGTCACAGTGTAAAATCGTGTCGAATGAGCGTTAAAACGTCGAAATATCTCCAGCGGGACTGAAATACAGTCAGTTTTCGTCTAAATCGAGGAAAGATTGCGCTTCGCGAGGTTGTTGGTGTGTTTCGACGCTGAAAGTGGCATCCAGCATATGCACAGTGTAAAATCGTGTCGAATGAGCGTTTAAACGTCGAAATATCTCCAGCGGGACGGAAATTACAGTCAGTTTTCGTCTAAATCGAGGAAATATTTCGCTTTGCGAGTTTGTTGGTGTGTTTCGACGCTGAAAGCGACATCCAGCATATTCACAGTGTAAAATCGTGTCGGATGAGCGTTAACACGTCGAAATATCTCCAGCGGGACGAATATTACAGTCAGTTTTCGTCTAAATCGAGGAAATATTGCGCTTTGCGAGTTTGTTGGCGTGTTTCGACGCTGAAAGTATCATCCAGCATATTCACAGTGTAAAATCGTGTCGGATGATCGTTAAAACGTCGAAATATCTCCAGCGGGACGGAAATTACAGTCAGTTTTCGTCTAAATCGAGGAAATATTTCGCTTTGCGAGTTTGTTGGCGTTTTTCGACGCTGAAAGTAGCAACTAGCGTATTCACGTTGCAAAATCGTGTCCAATGAGCGTTAAAAAGTCGAAATATCTCCAGCGGGACGGAAATTACAGACAGTTTTCTTCTAAATCGAGGAAATATTGCGCTTTGCGAGTTTGTTGTTGTGTTTCGACGCTGAAAGTGGCATCCAGCATATGCACAGTGTAAAATCGTGTCGAATGAGCATTAAAACGTCGAAATATCTCCGGCGGGACGGAAATTACAGTCAGTTTTCGTCTAAATCGAGGAAATATTGCGCTTCGCGAGGTTGTTGGTGTGTTTCGACGCTGAAAGTGGCAATCAGCGTATTCACAGTGTAAAATCGTGTCGAATGAGCGTTTAAACGTCGAAATATCTCCAGCGGGACGGAAATTACAGTCAGTTTTCGTCTAAATCGAGGAAAGATTGCGCTTCGCGAGGTTGTTGGTGTGCTTCGACGCTGAAAGTGGCATTCAGCATAGTCACAGTGTAAAATCGTGTCGAATGAGCGTTAAAACGTCGAAATATCTCCAGCGGGACTGAAATACAGTCAGTTTTCGTCTAAATCGAGGAAAGATTGCGCTTTGCGAGTTTGTTGGCGTGTTTCGACGCTGAAAGTGGCAATCAGCGTATTCACAGTGTAAAATCGTGTCGAATGAGCGTTTAAACGTCGAAATATCTCCAGCGGGACGGAAATTACAGTCAGTTTTCGTCTAAATCGAGGAAAGATTGCGCTTCGCGAGGTTGTTGGTGTGCTTCGACGCTGAAAGTGGCATTCAGCATAGTTACAGTGTAAAATCGTGTCGAATGAGCGTTAAAACGTCGAAATATCTCCAGCGGGACTGAAATACAGTCAGTTTTCGTCTAAATCGAGGAAAGATTGCGCTTCGCGAGGTTGTTGGTGTGTTTCGACGCTGAAAGTGGCATCCAGCATATGCACAGTGTAAAATCGTGTCGAATGAGCGTTTAAACGTCGAAATATCTCCAGCGGGACGGAAATTACAGTCAGTTTTCGTCTAAATCGAGGAAATATTTCGCTTTGCGAGTTTGTTGGTGTGTTTCGACGCTGAAAGCGACATCCAGCATATTCACAGTGTAAAATCGTGTCGGATGAGCGTTAACACGTCGAAATATCTCCAGCGGGACGAATATTACAGTCAGTTTTCGTCTAAATCGAGGAAATATTGCGCTTTGCGAGTTTGTTGGCGTGTTTCGACGCTGAAAGTATCATCCAGCATATTCACAGTGTAAAATCGTGTCGGATGATCGTTAAAACGTCGAAATATCTCCAGCGGGACGGAAATTACAGTCAGTTTTCGTCTAAATCGAGGAAAGATTGCGCTTTGCGAGTTTGTTGTTGTGTTTCGACGCTGAAAGTGGCATCCAGCATATGCACAGTGTAAAATCGTGTCGAATGAGCATTAAAACGTCGAAATATCTCCAGCGGGACGGAAATTACAGTCAGTTTTCGTCTAAATCGAGGAAATATTGCGCTTCGCGAGGTTGTTGGTGTGTTTCGACGCTGAAAGTGGCAATCAGCGTATTCACAGTGTAAAATCGTGTCGAATGAGCGTTTAAACGTCGAAATATCTCCAGCGGGACGGAAATTACAGTCAGTTTTCGTCTAAATCGAGGAAAGATTGCGCTTCGCGAGGTTGTTGGTGTGCTTCGACGCTGAAAGTGGCATTCAGCATAGTCACAGTGTAAAATCGTGTCGAATGAGCGTTAAAACGTCGAAATATCTCCAGCGGGACTGAAATACAGTCAGTTTTCGTCTAAATCGAGGAAAGATTGCGCTTCGCGAGGTTGTTGGTGTGTTTCGACGCTGAAAGTGGCATCCAGCATATGCACAGTGTAAAATCGTGTCGAATGAGCGTTTAAACGTCGAAATATCTCCAGCGGGACGGAAATTACAGTGAGTTTTCGTCTAAATCGAGGAAATATTTCGCTTTGCGAGTTTGTTGGTGTGTTTCGACGCTGAAAGCGACATCCAGCATATTCACAGTGTAAAATCGTGTCGGATGAGCGTTAACACGTCGAAATATCTCCAGCGGGACGAATATTACAGTCAGTTTTCGTCTAAATCGAGGAAATATTGCGCTTTGCGAGTTTGTTGGCGTGTTTCGACGCTGAAAGTATCATCCAGCATATTCACAGTGTAAAATCGTGTCGGATGATCGTTAAAACGTCGAAATATCTCCAGCGGGACGGAAATTACAGTCAGTTTTCGTCTAAATCGAGGAAAGATTGCGCTTTGCGAGTTTGTTGGCGTGTTTCGACGCTGTAAGTGGCATCCAGCATATGCACAGTGTAAAATCGTGTCGAATGAGCGTTAAAACGTCGAAATATCTCCAGCGGGACTGAAATCACAGTCAGTTTTCGTCTAAATCGAGAAAGATTGCGCTTTGCGGGTTTGTTGGCGCGATTCGACGCTGAAAGTGGCATCCAGCATATTCACAGTGTAAAATCGTGTCGAATGAGCGTTAACACGTCGAAATATCTCCAGCGGGACGGAAATTACAGTCAGTTTTCGTCTAAATCGAGGAAAGATTGCGCTTTGCGAGTTTGTTGGCGTGTTTCGACTCTGAAAGTGTCATCCAGCATATTCACAGTGTAAAATCGTGTCGGATGAGCGTTAACACGTCGAAATATCTCCAGCGGGACGGAAATTACAGTCAGTTTTCGTCTAAATCGAGGAAATATTGCGCTTTGCGAGTTTGTTGGCGTGTTTCGACGCTGAAAGTGTCATCTAGCATATTCACAGTGTAAAATCGTGTCGAATGAGCGTTAAAACGTCGAAATATCTCCAGTGGGACGGAAATTACAGTCAGTTTTCGTCTAAATCGAGGAAAGATTGCGCTTTGCGAGTTTGTTGGCGTGTTTCGACGCTGTAAGTGGCATCCAGCATATGCACAGTGTAAAATCGTGTCGAATGAGCGTTAAAACGTCGAAATATCTCCAGCGGGACGGAAATTACAGTCAGTTTTCGTCTAAATCGAGGAAAGATTGCGCTTTGCGAGTTTGTTGGCGTGTTTCGACGCTCAAAGTGGCATCCAGCATATGCACAGTGTAAAATCGTGTCGAATGAGCGTTAACACGTCGAAATATCTCCAGCGGGACGGAAATTACAGTCAGTTTTCGTCTAAATCGAGGAAAGATTGCGCTTTGCGAGTTTGTTGGCGTGTTTCGACGCTGTAAGTGGCATCCAGCATATGCACAGTGTAAAATCGTGTCGAATGAGCGTTAAAACGTCGAAATATCTCCAGCGGGACTGAAATCACAGGCAGTTTTCGTCTAAATCGAGGAATGATTGCGCTTTGCGAGTGTGTTGGTGTGTTTCGACGCTGAATGTGACTTGCAGCATATTCACAGTGTAAAATCGTGTCGAATGAGCGTTAACACGTCGAAATATCTCCAGCGGGACGGAAATTACAGTCAGTTTTCGTCTAAATCGAGGAAAGATTGCGCTTTGCGAGTTTGTTGGCGTGTTTCGACTCTGAAAGTGTCATCCAGCATATTCACAGTGTAAAATCGTGTCGGATGAGCGTTAACACGTCGAAATATCTCCAGCGGGACGGAAATTACAGTCAGTTTTCGTCTAAATCGAGGAAATATTGCGCTTTGCGAGTTTGTTGGCGTGTTTCGACGCTGAAAGTGTCATCTAGCATATTCACAGTGTAAAATCGTGTCGAATGAGCGTTAAAACGTCGAAATATCTCCAGTGGGACGGAAATTACAGTCAGTTTTCGTCTAAATCGAGGAAAGATTGCGCTTTGCGAGTTTGTTGGCGTGTTTCGACGCTGTAAGTGGCATCCAGCATATGCACAGTGTAAAATCGTGTCGAATGAGCGTTAAAACGTCGAAATATCTCCAGCGGGACTGAAATCACAGTCAGTTTTCGTCTAAATCGAGGAATGATTGCGCTTTGCGAGTGTGTTGGTGTGTTTCGACGCTGAATGTGACTTGCAGCATATTCACAGTGTAAAATCGTGTCGAATGAGCGTTAACACGACGAAATATCTCCAGCGGGACGGAAATTACAGTCAGTTTTCTTCTAAATCGAGGAAAGATTGCGCTTTGCGAGTTTGTTGGCGTGTTTCGACTCTGAAAGTGTCATCCAGCATATTCACAGTGTAAAATCGTGTCGGATGAGCGTTAACACGTCGAAATATCTCCAGCGGGACGGAAATTACAGTCAGTTTTCGTCTAAATCGAGGAAATATTGCGCTTTGCGAGTTTGTTGGCGTGTTTCGACGCTGAAAGTGTCATCTAGCATATTCACAGTGTAAAATCGTGTCGGATGAGCGTTAAAACGTCGAAATATCTCCAGCGGGACGGAAATTACAGTCAGTTTTCGTCTAAATCGAGGAAATATTGCGCTTTGCGAGTTTGTTGGTGTGTTTCGACGCTGAAAGCGGCATCCAGCATATTCACAGTGTAAAATCGTGTCGAATGAGCGTTAAAACGTCGAAATATCTCCAGCGGGACGGAAATTACAGTCAGTTTTCGTCTAAATCGAGGAAAGATTGGGCTTTGCGAGTTTGTTGGCGTGTTTCGACGCTCAAAGTGGCATACAGCATATGCACAGTGTAAAATCGTGTCGAATGAGCGTTAACACGTCGAAATATCTCCAGCGGGACGGAAATTACAGTCAGTTTTCGTCTAAATCGAGGAAATATTGCGCTTTGCGAGTTTGTTGACGTGTTTCGACGCTGGAAGTGTCATCCAGCATATTCCCAGTGTAAAATCGTGTCGAATGAGTGTTAAAACGTCGAAATATCTCCAGCAGGACGGAAATTACAGTCAGTTTTCGTCTAAATCGAGGAATGATTGCGCTTTGCGAGTTTGTTGGCGTGTTTCGACGCTGAAAGTGGCATCCAGCATATTCACAGTGTAAAATCGTGTCGAATGAGCGTTAACACGTCGAAATATCTCCAGCGGGACGGAAATTACAGTCAGTTTTCGTCTAAATCGAGGAAAGATTGCGCTTTGCGAGTTTGTTGGCGTGTTTCGACTCTGAAAGTGTCATCCAGCATATTCACAGTGTAAAATCGTGTCGGATGAGCGTTAACACGTCGAAATATCTCCAGCGGGACGGAAATTACAGTCAGTTTTCGTCTAAATCGAGGAAATATTGCGCTTTGCGAGTTTGTTGGCGTGTTTCGACGCTGAAAGTGTCATCTAGCATATTCACAGTGTAAAATCGTGTCGAATGAGCGTTAAAACGTCGAAATATCTCCAGTGGGACGGAAATTACAGTCAGTTTTCGTCTAAATCGAGGAAAGATTGCGCTTTGCGAGTTTGTTGGCGTGTTTCGACGCTGTAAGTGGCATCCAGCATATGCACAGTGTAAAATCGTGTCGAATGAGCGTTAAAACGTCGAAATATCTCCAGCGGGACTGAAATCACAGTCAGTTTTCGTCTAAATCGAGGAATGATTGCGCTTTGCGAGTGTGTTGGTGTGTTTCGACGCTGAATGTGACTTGCAGCATATTCACAGTGTAAAATCGTGTCGAATGAGCGTTAACACGACGAAATATCTCCAGCGGGACGGAAATTACAGTCAGTTTTCGTCTAAATCGAGGAAAGATTGCGCTTTGCGAGTTTGTTGGCGTGTTTCGACTCTGAAAGTGTCATCCAGCATATTCACAGTGTAAAATCGTGTCGGATGAGCGTTAACACGTCGAAATATCTCCAGCGGGACGGAAATTACAGTCAGTTTTCGTCTAAATCGAGGAAATATTGCGCTTTGCGAGTTTGTTGGCGTGTTTCGACGCTGAAAGTGTCATCTAGCATATTCACAGTGTAAAATCGTGTCGGATGAGCGTTAAAACGTCGAAATATCTCCAGCGGGACGGAAATTACAGTCAGTTTTCGTCTAAATCGAGGAAATATTGCGCTTTGCGAGTTTGTTGGTGTGTTTCGACGCTGAAAGCGGCATCCAGCATATTCACAGTGTAAAATCGTGTCGAATGAGCGTTAAAAACGTCGAAATATCTCCAGCGGGACGGAAATTACAGTCAGTTTTCGTCTAATCGAGGAAAGATTGGGCTTTGCGAGTTTGTTGGCGTGTTTCGACGCTCAAAGTGGCATACAGCATATGCACAGTGTAAAATCGTGTCGAATGAGCGTTAACACGTCGAAATATCTCCAGCGGGACGGAAATTACAGTCAGTTTTCGTCTAAATCGAGGAAATATTGCGCTTTGCGAGTTTGTTGACGTGTTTCGACGCTGAAGTGTCATCCAGCATATTCCAAGTGTAAAATCGTGTCGAATGAGTGTTAAAACGTCGAATATCTCCAGCAGGACGGAAATTACAGTCAGTTTTCGTCTAAATCGAGGAATGATTGCGCTTTGCGAGTTTGTTGGCGTGTTCGACGCTGAAAGTGTCATCCAGCATATCACAGTGTAAAATCGTGTCGAATGAGCGCTAAACGTCGAAATATCTCCAGTGGGACGGAAATTACAGTCAGTTTTCGTCTAAATCGAGGAAAGAGTTGCGCTTTGCGAGTTTGTTGGCGTGTTTCGACGCTTAAAGTGTCATCCAGCATATTCACAGTGTAAAATCGTGTCGGATGAGCGTCTAAACGTCGAAATATCTCCAGCGGGACGGAAATTACAGTCAGTTTCGTCTAAATCGAGGAAGATTGCGCTTTTGCGAGTTTGTTGGCGTGTTTCGACGCTGTAAGTGGCATCCAGCGTATGCACAGTGTAAAATCGTGTCGAATGAGCGTTAAAACGTCGAAATATCTCCAGCGGGACTGAAATCACAGTCAGTTTTCGTCTAAATCGAGGAATGATTGCGCTTTGCGAGTGTGTTGGTGTGTTTTCGACGCTGAATGTGACTTGCAGCATATTCACAGTGTAAATCGTGTCGAATGAGCGTTAACACGTCGAAATATCTCCAGCGGGACGGAAATTACAGTCAGTTTTCGTCTAAATCGGAGGAAATATTTCGCTTTGCGAGTTTGTTGGCGTTTTTCGACGCTGAAAAGTAGCAACTAGCGTATTCACGTTGCAAATCGTGTCCAATGAGCGTTAAAAAGTCGAAATATCTCCAGCGGGACGGAAATTACAGACAGTTTTCTTCTAAATCGAGGAAATATGCGCTTTGCGAGTTTGTTGTTGTGTTTCGACGCTGAAAGTGGCATCCAGCATATGCACAGTGTAAAATCGTGTCGAATGAGCATTAAAACGTCGAAATATCTCCAGCGGGACGGAAATTACAGTCAGTTTTCGTCTAAATCGAGGAAATATTGCGCTTCGCGAGGTTGTTGGTGTGTTTCGACGCTGAAAGTGGCAATCAGCGTATTCACAGTGTAAAATCGTGTCGAATGAGCGTTTAAACGTCGAAATATCTCCAGCGGGACGGAAATTACAGTCAGTTTTCGTCTAAATCGAGAAAGATTGCGCTTCGCGAGGTTGTTGGTGTGCTTCGACGCTGAAAGTGGCATCAGCATAGTCACAGTGTAAAATCGTGTCGAATGAGCGTTAAAACGTCGAAATATCTCCAGCGGGACTGAAATACAGTCAGTTTTCGTCTAAATCGAGGAAAGATTGCGCTTCGCGAGGTTGTTGGTGTGTTTCGACGCTGAAAGTGGCATCCAGCATATGCACAGTGTAAAATCGTGTCGAATGAGCGTTTAAACGTCGAAATATCTCCAGCGGGACGGAAATTACAGTCCAGTTTTCGTCTAAATCGAGGAAATATTTTGCTTTGCGAGTTTGTTGGTGTGTTTCGACGCTGAAAGCGACATCCAGCATATTCACAGTGTAAAATCGTGTCGGATGAGCGTTAACACGTCGAAATATCTCCAGCGGGACGAATATTACAGTCAGTTTTCGTCTAAATCGAGGAAATATTGCGCTTTGCGAGTTTGTTGGCGTGTTTCGACGCTGAAAGTATCATCCAGCATACTCACAGTGTAAAATCGTGTCGGATGATCGTTAAAACGTCGAAATATCTCCAGCGGGACGGAAATTACAGTCAGTTTTCGTCTAAATCGAGGAAAGATTGCGCTTTGCGAGTTTGTTGGCGTGTTTCGACGCTGTAAGTTGGCATCCAGCATATGCACAGTGTAAAATCGTGTCGAATGAGCGATAAAACGTCGAAATAATCTCCAGCGGGACTGAAATCACAGTCAGTTTTCGTCTGAATCGAGGATGATTGCGCTTTGCGAGTGTGTTGGTGTGTTTCGACGCTGAATGTGACTTGCAGCATATTCACAGTGTAAAATCGTGTCGAATGAGCGTTAACACGACGAAATATCTCCAGCGGGACGGAAATTACAGTCAGTTTTCGTCTAAATCGAGGAAAGATTGCGCTTTGCGAGTTTGTTGGCGTGTTTCGATTCTGAAAGTGTCATCCAGCATATTCACAGTGTAAAATCGTGTCGGATGAGCGTTAACACGTCGAAATATCTCCAGCGGGACGGAAATTACAGTCAGTTTTCGTCTAAATCGAGGAAATATTGCGCTTTGCGAGTTTGTTGCGTGTTTCGACGCTGAAAGTGTCATCTAGCATATTCACAGTGTAAATCATGTCGGATGAGG
>OY744583.1:5931895-5950624 GCA_963556215.1 Bombus vestalis | reverse complement strand
TAATCGTGTCGAATGAGCGTGAAAACGTCGAAATATCTCCAGCGGGACGGAAATTACAGTCAGTTTTCGTCTAAATCGAGGAAAGATTTAGCTTTGCGAGTTTGTTGTGTGTTTTGACGCTGAAAGTGGCATCCAGCGTATTCACATGTGTAAAATCGTGTCGAATGAGCGTTAAAAACGTCGAAATATCTCCAGCGGTACGGAAATTACAGTCAGTTTTCGTCTAAATCGAGGAAAGATTGCGCTTTGCGGGGTTTTCTTGGTGTGTTTTGACGCTGAAAGTGGCATCCAGCGTATTCACAGTGTAACATCGGGTCGAATGAGCGTTAAAACGTCGAAATATCTCCAGCGGCACGGAAATTACAGTCAGTTTTCGTCTAAATCGAGGTAAGATTGCGCTTCGCGAGTTTGTTGGCGTGTTTCGACGCTGAAAGTGGCATCCAGCATATTCACAGTGTAAAATCGCGTCGAATGAGCGTTAAAACGTCGAAATATCTCCAGCGGGACGGAAATTACAGTCTGTTTTCGTCTAAATCGAGGAAATATGCGCTTTGCGTGTTTGTTGGCGCGTTTCGACGCTGAAAGTGGCATCCAGCATATTCAGAGTGTAAAATCGTGTCGAATGAGCGTTAAAACGTCGAAATATCTCCAGCGGGACGGAAATTACAGTCAGTTTTCGTCTAAATCGAGGAAAGATTTCGCTTTGCGAGTTTGTTGGGGTGTTTTGACGCTGAAAGTGGCATCCAGCGTATTCACAGTGTAAAATCGTGTCGAATGAGCGTTAAAACGTCGAAATATCTCCAGCGGTACGGAAATTACAGTCAGTTTTCGTCTAAATCGAGAAAGATTGCGCTTTGCGGGTTTGTTGTGCGCGATTCGACGCTGAAAGTGGCATCCAGCATATTCACAGTGTAAAATCGGGTCGAATGAGCGTTAAAACGTCGAAATATCTGCAGCGGGACGGAAATTACAGTCAGTTTTCGTCTAAAATCGAGGAAAGATTGCGCTTTGCGAGATTGTTGGTGTGTTTTGACGCTGAAAGTGCATCCAGCGTATTCACATTGTAAAATCGTGTCGAATGAGCGTTAAAACGTCGAAATATCTCCAGCGGTACGTAAATTACAGTCAGTTTTCGTCTAAATCGAGGAAAGATTACGCTTTGCGAGTTTGTTGGTGTGTTTTGACGCTGAAAGTGGCATCCAGCGTATTCACAGTGTAAAATCGTGTCGAATGAGCGTTAAAACGTCGAGATATCTCCAGCGGTACGGAAATTACAGTCAGTTTTCGTCTAAATCGAGGAAAGATTGCGCTTTGCGGGTTTCTTGGTGTGTTTTGACGCTGAAAGTGGCATCCAGCGTTTTCACAGTGTAACATCGGGTCGAATGAGCGTTAAAACGTCGAAATATCTCCAGCGGCACGGAAATTACAGTCAGTTTTCGTCTAAATCGAGGTAGATTGACGCTTCGCGAGTTTGTTGCGTGTTTCGACGCTGAAAGTGGCATCCAGCATATTCACAGTGTAAAATCGCGTCGAATGAGCGTTAAAACGTCGAAATATCTCCAGCGGGACGGAAATTACAGTCTGTTTTCGTCTAAATCGAGGAAATATTGAGATTTGCGAGTTTGTTGGCGAGGTTTCGACGCTGAAAGTGGCATCCAGCATATTCAGAGTGTAAAATCGTGTCGAATGAGCGTTAAAACGTCGAAATATCTCCAGCGGGACGGAAATTACAGTCAGTTTTCGTCTAAATCGAGGAAAGATTTCGCTTTGCGAGTTTGTTGGGGTGTTTTGACGCTGAAAGTGGCATCCAGCGTATTCACAGTGTAAAATCGTGTCGAATGAGCGTTAAAACGTCGAAATATCTCCAGCGGTACGGAAATTACAGTCAGTTTTCGTCTAAATCGAGAAAGATTGCGCTTTGCGGTTTTATCGAGAAAGATTGCGCTTTGCGGTTTTGTTGGCGCGTTTCGACGCTGAAAGTGGCATCCAGCATATTCACAGTGTAAAATCGTGTCGAATGAGCGTTAAAACGTCGAAATATCTCCAGCGGCACGGAAATTACAGTCAGTTTTCGTCTAAATCGAGGAAAGATTGCGCTTTGCGAGTTTGTTGGTGTGTTTTGACGCTGAAAGTGGCATCCAGCGTATTCACAGTGTAAAATCGTGTCGAATGAGCGTTAAAACGTCGAAATATCTCCAGCGGTACGGAAATTACAGTCAGTTTTCATCTAAATCGAGGAAAGATTGCGCTTTGCGGGTTTGTTGGTGTGTTTTGACGCTGAAAGAGCATCCAGCGTATTACAGTGTAAAATCGTGTCGAATGAGCGTTAAAACGTCGAAATATCTCCAGCGGGACGGAAATTACAGTCAGTTTTCGTCTAAATCGAGGAAAGATTGGGCTTTGCGAGTTTGTTGGTGTGTTTTGACGCTGAAAGTGGCATCCAGCGTATTCACAGTGTAAATCGTGTCGAATGAGCGTTAAAACGTCGAAATAACTCAGCGGTACGGAAATTACAGTCAGTTTTCATCTAAATCGAGGAAAGATTGCGCTTTGCGAGTTTGTTGGTGTGTTTTGACGCTGAAAGTGGCATCCAGCGTATTCACAGTGTAAAATCGCGTCGAATGAGCGTGAAAACGTCGAAATATCTCCAGCGGGACGAAAATTACAGTCAGTTTTCGTCTAAATCGAGGAAAGATTTCTCTTTGCGAGTTTGTTGGTGTGTTTTGACGCTGAAGTGGCATCCAGCGTATTCACAGTGTAAAATCGTGTCGAATGAGCGTTAAAACGTCGAAATATCTCCAGCGTACGGAAATTACAGTCAGTTTTCGTCTAATCGAGGAAAGATTGCACTTTGCGGGTTTCTTGGTGTGTTTTGACGCTGAAAGTGGCATCCAGCGTATTCACAGTGTAACATCGGGTCGAATGAGCGTTAAAACGTCGAAATATCTCCAGCGGCACGGAAATTACAGTCAGTTTTCGTCTAAATCGAGGTAAGATTGCGCTTCGCGAGTTTGTTGGCGTGTTTCGACGCTGAAGTGGCATCCAGCATATTCACAGTGTAACATCGGGTCGAATGAGCGTTAAAACGTCGAAATATCTCCAGCGGCACGGAAATTACAGTCAGTTTTTCGTCTAAATCGAGGTAAGATTGCGCTTCGCGAGTTTGTTGGCGTGTTTCGACGCTGAAAGTGGCATCCAGCATATTCAATAGTGTAAAATCGCGTCGAATGAGCGTTAAAACGTCGAAATATCTCCAGCGGGACGGAAATTACAGTCAGTTTTCGTCTAAATCGAGGAAAGATTGCGCTTTGCGAGTTGTTGGTGTGTTTTGACGCTGAAGTGGCATCCAGCGTAATCACAGTGTAAAATCGTGTCGAATGAGCGTTAAAACGTCGAAATATCTCCAGCGGGACGGAAATTACAGTCAGTTTTCGTCTAAATCGAGGAAAGATTGCGCTTTGCGAGTTTGTTGGTTGTGTTTTGACGCTGAAGTGGCATCCAGCGTATTCACAGTGTAAATCGTGTCGAATGAGCGTTAAAACGTCGAAATATCTCCAGCGGTACGGAAATTACAGTCAGTTTTCATCTAAATCGAGGAAAGATTGCGCTTTGCGGGTTTGTGGTGTGTTTTGACGCTGAAAGAGGCATCCAGCGTATTCACAGTGTAAAATCGTGTCGAATGAGCGTTTAAACGTCGAAATATCTCCAGCGGGACGGAAATTACAGTCAGTTTTCGTCTAAATCGAGGAAAGATTGCGCTTTGCGAGTTTTGTTGGTGTGTTTTGACGCTGGAAAGTGGCATCCAGCGTATTCACAGTGTAAAATCGGGTCGAATGAGCGTTAAAACGTCGAAATAACTCCAGCGGTACGGAAATTACAGTCAGTTTTCATCTAAATCGAGGAAAGATTGCGCTTTGCGAGTTTGTTGGTGTGTTTTGACGCTGAAAGTGGCATCCAGCGTATTCACAGTGTAAAATCGGGTCGAATGAGCGTTAAAACGTCGAAATATCTGCAGCGGGACGGAAATTACAGTCAGTTTTCGTCTAAATCGAGGAAAGATTGCGCTTTGCGGTTTTGTTGGCGCGTTCGACGCTGAAAGTGGCATCCAGCATATTCACAGTGTAAAATCGTGTCGAATGAGGCGTTAAAACGTCGAAATATCTCCAGCGGCACGGAAATTACAGTCAGTTTTCATCTAAATCGAGTAAGATTGCGCTTCGCGAGTTTGTTGGCGTGTTTCGACGCTGAAAGTGGCATCCAGCATATTCACAGTGTAAATCAGTGTCGAATGAGCGTTAAAACGTCGAAATATCTCCAGCGGCACGGAAATTACAGTCAGTTTTCGTCTAAATCGAGGTAAGATTGCGCTTCGCGAGTTTGTTGCGTGTTTCGACGCTGAAAGTGACATCCAACATATTCACAGTGTAAGATCGCGTCGAATGAGCGTTAAAACGTCGAAATATCTCCAGCGGGACGGAAATTACAGTCAGTTTTCGTCTAAATCGAGGAAAGATTGCGCTTTGCGAGTTTGTTGGTGTGTTTTGACGCTGAAAGTGGCATCCAGCGTATTCACAGTGTAAAATCGTGTCGAATGAGCGTTAAAACGTCGAAATATCTCCAGCGGTACGGAAATTACAGTCAGTTTTCATCTAAATCGAGGGAAGATTGCGCTTTGCGGGTTTGTTGGCGCGTTTCGACGCTGAAAGTGGCATCAGCATATTCACAGTGTAAAATCGTGTCGAATGATGCGTTAAAACGTCGAAATATCTCCAGCGGGACGGAAATTACAGCCAGTTTTCGTCTAAATCGAGGAAAGATTGCGCTTTGCGAGTTTCTTGGCGTGTTTCGACGCTGAAAGTAGCATCCACCATATGCGCAGTGGTAAAATCGTGTCGAATGAGCGTTGAAACGTCGAAATATCTCCAGCGGGACGGAAATTACAGTCAGTTTTCATCTAATCGAGGAATATTGCGCTTTGCGAGTTTGTTGTGTGTTTCGACGCTGAAAGTGGCATCCAGCATATGCACAGTGTAAAATCGTGTCGAATGATCGTTAAAACGTCGAAATATCCAGCGGGAAGGAAATTACAGTCAGTTTTCGTCTAAATCGAAGAAATATTGCGCTTTGCGAGTTTGTTGGCGCGTTTTGACGCTGAGAGTGGCATCCAGCGTATTCACAGTGTAAAATCGTGTCGAATGAGCGTTAAAACGTCGAAATATCTCCAGCGGTACGAAATTACAGTCAGTTTTCCTCTAAATCGAGGAAAGATTGCGCTTTGCGAGTTTGTTTGGTGTGTTTTGACGCTGAAAGTGGCATCCAGCGTATTCACAGTGTAAAATCGTGTCGAATGAGCGTTAAAACGTCGAGATATCTCCAGCTGGTACGGAAATTACAATCAGTTTCATCTAAATCGAGGAAAGATTGCGCTTTGCGGTTTTGTTGGCGCGTTTCGACGCTGAAAGTGGCATCCAGCATATTCACAGTGTAAAATCGTGTCGAATGAGCGTCAAAACGTCGAAATATCTCCAGCGGCACGGAAATTACAGTCAGTTTTCGTCTAAATCGAGGTAAGATTGCGCTCGCGAGTTTGTTGGCGTGTTTCGACGCTGAAAGTGGCATCAGCATATTCACAGTGTAAGATCGCGTCGAATGAGCGTTTAAAACGTCGAAATATCTCCAGCGGACGGAAATTACAGTCAGTTTTCGTCTAAATCGTGGAAAGATTGCGCTTTGCGAGTTTGTTGGTGTGTTTTGACGCTGAAGTGGCATCCAGCGTATTCACAGTGTAAAATCGTGTCGAATGAGCGTGAAACGTCGAAATATCTCCAGCGGGACGGAATTACAGTCAGTTTTCGTCTAAATCGAGGAAAGATTTCGCTTTGCGAGTTTGTTGGTGTGTTTTGACGCTGAAAGTGGCATCCAGCGTATTCACAGTGTAACATCGCGTCGAATGAGCGTTAAAACGTCGAATATCTCCAGCGGACGGAAATTACAGTCAGTTTTCGTCTAAATCGAGGAAAGATTGCGCTTTGCGAGTTTGTTGGTGTGTTTTGACGCTGAAAGTGGCATCCAGCGTATTCACAGTGTAAAATCGTGTCGAATGAGCGTGAAAACGTCGAAATATCTCAGCGGGACGGAAATTACAGTCAGTTTCGTCTAAATCGAGGAAAGATTTCGCTTTGCGAGTTTGTTGGTGTGTTTTGACGCTGAAAGTGGCATCCAGCGTATTCACAGTGTAAAATCGTGTCGAATGAGCGTTAAAACGTCGAAATATCTCCAGCGGTACGGAAATTACAGTCAGTTTTCGTCTAAATCGAGGAAAGATTGCGCTTTGCGGGTTTCTTGGTGTGTTTTCACGCTGAAAGTGGCATCCAGCGTATTCACAGTGTAACATCGGG
Source organism: Bombus vestalis (assembly GCA_963556215.1). Classification (NCBI taxonomy): domain Eukaryota; kingdom Metazoa; phylum Arthropoda; class Insecta; order Hymenoptera; family Apidae; genus Bombus; species Bombus vestalis. The sequence continues at coordinate 5,944,226 of OY744583.1, read as the reverse complement.
TCGAATGAGCGTTAAAACGTCGAAATATCTCAGCGGGACGGAAATTACAGTCAGTTTTCGTCTAAATCGAGGAAAGATTGCGCTTTGCGGTTTTGTTGGCGCGTTTCGACGCTGAAAGCGGCATCCAGCATATGCACAGTGTAAAATCGTGTCGAATGAGCGTTAAAACGTCGAAATATCTCCAGCGGCACGGAAATTACAGTCAGTTTCATCTAAATCGAGGAAGATTGCGCTTTGCGAGTTTGATGGCGTGTTTCGACGCTGAAAGCGGCATCCAGCGTATTCACAGTGTTAAAATCGTGTCGAATGAGCCTTAAAACGTCGAAATATCTCCAGCGGGATGGAAATTACAGTCAGTTTTCGTCTAAATCGAGGAAATATTGCGCTTTGCGAGTTTGTTGGCGTGTTTCGACGCTGAAAGTGGCATCCAGCATATGCACAGTGTAAAATCGCGTCGAATGAGCGTTTAAACGTCGAAATATCTCCAGCGGGACGGAAATTACAGTCAGTTTTCGTCTAAATCGAAGTAAGATTGCGCTTCGCGAGTTTGTTGGCGTGTTTCGATGCTGAAAGTGGCATCCAGCATATTCACAGTGTAAAATCGCGTCGAATGAGCGTTAAAACGTCGAAATATCTCCAGCGGGACGGAAATTACAGTCAGTTTTCGTCTAAATCGAGAAAGATTGCGCTTTGCGTTTTGTTGGCGCGTTTCGACGCTGAAAGTGGCATCCAGCATATTCACAGTGTAAAATCGTGTCGAATGAGCGTTAAAACGTCGAAATATCTCCAGCGGGACGGAAATTACAGTCTGTTTTCGTCTAAATCGAGGAAATATTGCGCTTTGCGAGTTTGTTGGCGCGTTTCGACGCTGAAAGTGGCATCCAGCATATTCAGAGTGTAAAATCGTGTCGAATGAGCGTTAAAACGTCGAAATATCTCCAGCGGGACGGAAATTACAGTCAGTTTTCGTCTAAATCGAGGAAAGATTTCGCTTTGCGAGTTTGTTGGGTGTTTTGACGCTGAAGTGGCATCCAGCGTATTCACAGTGTAAAATCGTGTCGAATGAGCGTTAAAACGTCGAAATATCTCCAGCGGTACGGAAATTACAGTCAGTTTTCGTCTAAATCGAGAAAGATTGCGCTTTGCGGTTTTGTTGGCGCGTTTCGACGCTGAAAGTGGCATCCAGCATATTCACAGTGTAAAATCGTGTCGAATGAGCGTTAAAACGTCGAAATATCTCCAGCGGCACGGAAATTACAGTCAGTTTTCGTCTAAATCGAGGAAAGATTGCGCTTTGCGAGTTTGTTGGTGTGTTTTGACGCTGAAAGTGGCATCCAGCGTATTCACAGTGTAAAATCGTGTCGAATGAGCGTTAAAACGTCGAAATATCTCCAGCGGTACGGAAATTACAGTCAGTTTTCATCTAAATCGAGGAAAGATTGCGCTTTGCGGGTTTGTTGGTGTGTTTTGACGCTGAAAGAGGCATCCAGCGTATTCACAGTGTAAAATCGTGTCGAATGAGCGTTAAAACGTCGAAATATCTCCAGCGGGACGGAAATTACAGTCAGTTTTCATCTAAATCGAGGAAAGATTGCGCTTTGCGAGTTTGTTGGTGTGTTTTGACGCTGAAAGTGGCATCCAGCGTATTCACAGTGTAAAATCGTGTCGAATGAGCGTGAAAACGTCGAAATATCTCCAGCGGGACGAAAATTACAGTCAGTTTTCGTCTAAATCGAGGAAAGATTTCTCTTTGCGAGTTTGTTGGTGTGTTTTGACGCAGAAAGTGGCATCCAGCGTATTCACAGTGTAAAAATCGTGTCGAATGAGCGTTAAAACGTCGAAATATCTCCAGCGGTACGGAAATTACAGTCAGTTTTCGTCTAAATCGAGGAAAGATTGCACTTTGCGGGTTCTTGGTGTGTTTTGACGCTGAAAGTGGCATCCAGCGTATTCACAGTGTAAAATCGTGTCGAATGAGCGTTAAAACGTCGAAATATCTCCAGCGGTACGGAAATTACAGTCAGTTTTCATCTAAATCGAGGAAAGATTGCGCTTTGCGGGTTTGTTGGTGTGTTTGGACGCTGAAAGAGGCATCCAGCGTATTCACAGTGTAAAATCGTGTCGAATGAGCGTTAAAACGTCGAAATATCTCCAGCGGGACGGAAATTACAGTCAGTTTTCGTCTAAATCGAGGAAAGATTGCGCTTTGCGAGTTTGTTGGTGTGTTTTGACGCTGAAAGTGGCATCCAGCGTATTCACAGTGTAAAATCGTGTCGAATGAGCGTTAAAACGTCGAATAACTCCAGCGGTACGGAAATTACAGTCAGTTTTCATCTAAATCGAGGAAGATTGCGCTTTGCGAGTTTGTTGGTGTGTTTTGACGCTGAAAGTGGCATCCAGCGTATTCACAGTGTAAAATCGGGTTCGAATGAGCGTTAAAACGTCGAAATATCTGCAGCGGGACGGAAATTACAGTCAGTTTTCGTCTAAATCGAGGAAAGATTGCGCCTTTGCGGTTTTGTTGGCGCGTTTCGACGCTGAAAGTGGCATCCAGCATATTCACAGTGTAAAATCGTGTCGAATGAGCGTTAAAACGTCGAAATATCTCCAGCGGCACGGAAATTACAGTCAGTTTTCATCTAAATCGAGGTAAGATTGCGCTTCGCGAGTTTGTTGGCGTGTTTCGACGCTGAAAGTGGCATCCAGCATATTCACAGTGTAAAATCGTGTCGAATGAGCGTTAAAACGTCGAAATATCTCCAGCGGCACGGAAATTACAGTCAGTTTTCGTCTAAATCGAGGTAAGATTGCGCTTCGCGAGTTTGTTGGCGTGTTTCGACGCTGAAAGTGACATCCAACATATTCACAGTGTAAGATCGCGTCGAATGAGCGTTAAAACGTCGAAATATCTCCAGCGGGACGGAAATTACAGTCAGTTTTCGTCTAAATCGAGGAAAGATTGCGCTTGCGAGTTTGTTGGTGTGTTTCGACGCTGAAAGTGGCATCCAGCATATGCACAGTGTAAAATCGTGTCGAATGATCGTTAAAACGTCGAAATATCTCCAGCGGGAAGGAAATTACAGTCAGTTTTCGTCTAAATCGAAGAAATATTGCGCTTTGCGAGTTTGTTGGCGCGTTTTGACGCTGAGAGTGGCATCCAGCGTATTCACAGTGTAAAATCGTGTCGAATGAGCGTTAAAACGTCGAAATATCTCCAGCGGTACGGAAATTACAGTCAGTTTTCTCTAAATCGAGGAAAGATTGCGCTTTGCGAGTTTGTTGGTGTGTTTTGACGCTGAAGTGGCATCCAGCGTATTCACAGTGTAAAATCGTGTCGAATGAGCGTTAAAACGTCGAGATATCTCCAGCGGTACGGAAATTACAATCAGTTTTCATCTAAATCGAGGAAAGATTGCGCTTTGCGGTTTTGTTGGCGCGTTTCGACGCTGAAAGTGGCATCCAGCATATTCACAGTGTAAAATCGTGTCGAATGAGCGTCAAAACGTCGAAATATCTCCAGCGGCACGGAAATTACAGTCAGTTTTCGTCTAAATCGAGTAAGATTGCGCTTCGCGAGTTTGTTGGCGTGTTTCGACGCTGAAAGTGGCATCCAGCATATTCACAGTGTAAGATCGCGTCGAATGAGCGTTAAAACGTCGAAATATCTCCAGCGGGACGGAAATTACAGTCAGTTTTCGTCTAAATCGAGGAAAGATTGCGCTTTGCGAGTTTGTTGGTGTGTTTTGACGCTGAAAGTGGCATCCAGCGTATTCACAGTGTAAAATCGTGTCGAATGAGCGTGAAAACGTCGAAATATCTCCAGCGGGACGGAAATTACAGTCAGTTTTCGTCTAAATCGAGGAAAGATTTCGCTTTGCGAGTTTGTTGGTGTGTTTGACGCTGAAAGTGGCATCCAGCGTATTCACAGTGTAAAATCGTGTCGAATGAGCGTTAAAACGTCGAATATCTCCAGCGGTACGGAAATTACAGTCAGTTTTCGTCTAAATCGAGGAAAGATTGCGCTTTGCGGGTTTCTTGGTGTGTTTTGACGCTGAAAGTGGCATCCAGCGTATTCACAGTGTAACATCGCGTCGAATGAGCGTTAAAACGTCGAAATATCTCCAGCGGGACGGAAATTACAGTCAGTTTTCGTCTAAATCGAGGAAAGATTGCGCTTTGCGAGTTTGTTGGTGTGTTTTGACGCTGAAAGTGGCATCCAGCGTATTCACAGTGTAAAATCGTGTCGAATGAGCGTGAAAACGTCGAAATATCTCCAGCGGGACGGAAATTACAGTCAGTTTTCGTCTAAATCGAGGAAAGATTTCGCTTGCGAGTTTGTTGGTGTGTTTTGACGCTGAAAGTGGCATCCAGCGTATTCACAGTGTAAAATCGTGTCGAATGAGCGTTAAAACGTCGAAATATCTCCAGCGGTACGGAAATTACAGTCAGCTTTCGTCTAAATCGAGGAAGATTGCGCTTTGCGGGTTTCTGGTGTGTTTTCACGCTGAAAGTGGCATCCAGCGTATTCACAGTGTAACATCGGGTCGAATGAGCGTTAAAACGTCGAAATATCTCCAGCGGACGGAAATTACAGTCAGTTTTCGTCTAAATCGAGGAAAGATTGCGCTTTGCGATTTTGTTGGCGCGTTTCGACGCTGAAAGCGGCATCCAGCATATGCACAGTGTAAAATCGTGTCGAATGAGCGTTAAAAACGTCGAAATATCTCCAGCGGCACGGAAATTACAGTCAGTTTTCATCTAAATCGAGGAAAGATTGCGCTTTGCGAGTTTGATGGCGTGTTTCGACGCTGAAAGCGGCATCCAGCGTATTCACAGTGTAAAATCGTGTCGAATGAGCCTTAAAACGTCGAAATATCTCCAGCGGGATGGAAATTACAGTCAGTTTTCGTCTAAATCGAGGAAATATTGCGCTTTGCGAGTTTGTTGGCGTGTTTCGACGCTGAAAGTGGCATCCAGCATATGCACAGTGTAAAATCGCGTCGAATGAGCGTTTAAACGTCGAAATATCTCCAGCGGGACGGAAATTACAGTCAGTTTTCGTCTAAATCGAAGTAAGATTGCGCTTCGCGAGTTTGTTGGCGTGTTTCGATGCTGAAAGTGGCATCCAGCATATTCACAGTGTAAAATCGCGTCGAATGAGCGTTAAAACGTCGAAATATCTCCAGCGGGACGGAAATTACAGTCAGTTTTCGTCTAAATCGAGGTAAGATTGCGCTTCGCGAGTTTGTTGGTGTGTTTTGACGCTGAAAGTGGCATCCAGCGTATGCACAGTGTAAAATCGTGTCGAGTAAGCGTTTAAACGTCGAAATATCTCCAGCCTCTTTCAGCGTCGAAACACACCAACAAACTCGCAAAGCGCAATCTTTCCTCGATTTAGACGAAAACTGACTGTAATTTCCGTCCCGCTGGAGATATTTCGACGTTTTAACGCTCATTCGACGCGATTTTACACTGTGAATATGCTGGATGCCACTTTCAGCGTCAAAACACACCAACAAACCCGCAAAGCGCAATCTTTCCACGATTTAGACGAAAACTGACTGTAATTTCCGTCCCGCTGGAGATATTTCGACGTTTTAACGCTCATTCGACACGATTTTACACTGTGAATATGCTGGTTGCCACTTTCAGCGTCGAAACACGCCAACAAACTCGCAAAGCGCAATCTTTCCTCGATTTAGACGAAAACTGACTGTAATTTCCGTCCCGCTGGAGATATTTCGACGTTTTAACGCTCATTCGACACGATTTTACACTGTGAATATGCTGGATGCCACTTTCAGCGTCGAAACGCGCCAACAAACTCGCAAAGCGCAATCTTACCTCGATTTAGACGAAAACTGACTGTAATTTCCGTGCCGCTGGAGATATTTCGACGTTTTAACGCTCATTCGACCCGATGTTACACTGTGAATACGCTGGATGCCACTTTCAGCGTCGAAACGCGCCAACAAACTCGCAAAGCGCAATCTTACCTCGATTTAGACGAAAACTGACTGTAATTTCCGTGCCGCTGGAGATATTTCGACGTTTTAACGCTCATTCGACCCGATGTTACACTGTGAATACGCTGGATGCCACTTTCAGCGTCAAAACACACCAAGAAACCCGCAAAGCGCAATCTTTCCTCGATTTAGACGAAAACTGACTGTAATTTCCGTACCGCTGGAGATATTTCGACGTTTTAACGCTCATTCGACACGATGTTACACTGTGAATACGCTGGATGCCACTTTCAGCGTCAAAACACACCAACAAACTCGCAAAGCAAAATCTTTCCTCGATTTAGACGAAAACTGACTGTAATTTCCGTCCCGCTGGAGATATTTCGACGTTTTCACGCTCATTCGACACGATTTTACACTGTGAATACGCTGGATGCCACTTTCAGCGTCGAAACACACCAACAAACTCGCAAAGCGCAATATTTCCTCGATTTAGATGAAAACTGACTGTAATTTCCGTCCCGCTGGAGATATTTCGACGTTTTAACGCTCATTCGACGCGATGTTACACTGTGAATACGCTGGATGCCACTTTCAGCGTCAAAACACACCAAGAAACCCGCAAAGCGCAATCTTTCCTGGATTTAGACGAAAACTGACTGTAATTTCCGTCCCGCTGGAGATATTTCGACGTTTTAACGCTCATTCGACGCGAATTTACACTGTGAATATGCTGGATGCCACTTTCAGCGTCGAAACACGCCATCAAACTCGCAAAGCGCAATCTTTCCTCGATTTAGACGAAAACTGACTGTAATTTCCGTCCCGCTGGAGATATTTCGACGTTTTAACGCTTATTCGACACGATTTTACACTGTGAATATGCTGGATGCCACCTTCAGCGTCGAAACACGCCATCAAACTCGCAAAGCGCAATCTTTCCTCGATTTAGACGAAAACTGACTGTAATTTCCGTCCCGCTGGAGATATTTCGACGTTTTTACGCTCATTCGACACGATTTTACACTGTGAATATGCTGGTTGCCACTTTCAGCGTCGAAACACGCCAACAAACTCGCAAAGCGCAATCTTTCCTCGATTTAGACGAAAACTGATTGTAATTTCCGTCCCGCTGGAGATATTTCGACGTTTTAACGCTCATTCGACACGATTTTACACTGTGAATATGCTGGTTGCCACTTTCAGCGTCGAAACACGCCAACAAACTCGCAAAGCGCAATCTTTCCTCGATTTAGACGAAAACTGATTGTAATTTCCGTCCCGCTGGAGATATTTCGACGTTTTAACGCTCATTCGACACGATTTTACACTGTGAATACGCTGATTGCCACTCTCAGCGTCGAAACACGACAACAAACTCGCAATGCGCAATCTTTCCTCCATTTAGACGAAAACTGACTGTAATTTCCGTCCCGCTGGAGTCATTTCGACGTTTTAACGCTCATTCGACACGATTTTACACTGTGAATATGCAGGTTGCCACTTTCAGCGTCAAAACACACCAACAAACTCGCAAAGCGCAATCTTTCCTCGATTTAGACGAAAACTGACTGTAATTTCCGTCCCGCTGGAGATATTTCGACGTTTTAACGCTCATTCGACAGGATTTTACACTGTGAATATGCTGGATGCCACTTTCAGCGTCGAAAGGCGCCAACAAACTCGCAAAGCGCAATCTTTCCTGGATTTAGACGAAAACTGACTGTAATTTCCGTCCCGCTGGAGATATTTCGACGTTTTAACGCTCATTCGACAGGATTTTACACTGTGAATATGCTGGATGCCACTTTCAGCGTCGAAAGGCGCCAACAAACTCGCAAAGCGCAATCTTTCCTGGATTTAGACGAAAACTGACTGTAATTTCCGTCCCGCTGGAGATATTTCGACGTTTTAACGCTCATTCGACACGATTTTACACTGTGAATATGCTGGATGCCACCTTCAGCGTCGAAACACGCCATCAAACTCGCAAAGCGCAATCTTTCCTCGATTTAGACGAAAACTGACTGTAATTTCCGTCCCGCTGGAGATATTTCGACGTTTTAACGCTCATTCGACGCGATTTTACACTGTGAATATGCTGGATGCCACTTTCAGCGTCAAAACACACCAACAAACTCGCAAAGCGCAATCTTTCCTGGATTTAGACGAAAACTGACTGTAATTTCCGTCCCGCTGGAGATATTTCGACGTTTTAACGCTCATTCGACGCGAATTTACACTGTGAATATGCTGGATGCCACTTTCAGCGTCGAAACACGCCATCAAACTCGCAAAGCGCAATCTTTCCTCGATTTAGACGAAAACTGACTGTAATTTCCGTCCCGCTGGAGATATTTCGACGTTTTAACGCTGATTCGACACGATTTTACACTGTGAATATGCTGGATGCCACCTTCAGCGTCGAAACACGCCATCAAACTCGCAAAGCGCAATCTTTCCTCGATTTAGACGAAAACTGACTGTAATTTCCGTCCCGCTGGAGATATTTCGACGTTTTAACGCTCATTCGACACGATTTTACACTGTGAATATGCTGGTTGCCACTTTCAGCGTCGAAACACGCCAACAAACTCGCAAAGCGCAATCTTTCCTCGATTTAGACGAAAACTGATTGTAATTTCCGTCCCGCTGGAGATATTTCGACGTTTTAACGCTCATTCGACACGATTTTACACTGTGAATATGCTGGATGCCACTTTCAGCGTCGAAACGCGCCAACAAACTCGCAAAGCGCAATCTTTCCTGGATTTAGACGAAAACTGACTGTAATTTCCGTCCCGCTGGAGATATTTCGACGTTTTAACGCTCATTCGACGCGAATTTACACTGTGAATATGCTGGATGCCACTTTCAGCGTCGAAACACGCCATCAAACTCGCAAAGCGCAATCTTTCCTCGATTTAGACGAAAACTGATTGTAATTTCCGTCCCGCTGGAGATATTTCGACGTTTTAACGCTCATTCGACACGATTTTACACTGTGAATATGCTGGATGCCACTTTCAGCGTCGAAACGCGCCAACAAACTCGCAAAGCGCAATCTTTCCTGGATTTAGACGAAAACTGACTGTAATTTCCGTCCCGCTGGAGATATTTCGACGTTTTAACGCTCATTCGACGCGAATTTACACTGTGAATATGCTGGATGCCACTTTCAGCGTCGAAACACGCCATCAAACTCGCAAAGCGCAATCTTTCCTCGATTTAGACGAAAACTGACTGTAATTTCCGTCCCGCTGGAGATATTTCGACGTTTTAACGCTTATTCGACACGATTTTACACTGTGAATATGCTGGATGCCACCTTCAGCGTCGAAACACGCCATCAAACTCGCAAAGCGCAATCTTTCCTCGATTTAGACGAAAACTGACTGTAATTTCCGTCCCGCTGGAGATATTTCGACGTTTTAACGCTCATTCGACACGATTTTACACTGTGAATATGCTGATTGCCACTTTCAGCGTCGAAACACGCCAACAAACTCGCAAAGCGCAATCTTTCCTCGATTTAGACGAAAACTGATTGTAATTTCCGTCCCGCTGGAGATATTTCGACGTTTTAACGCTCATTCGACACGATTTTACACTGTGAATATGCTGGTTGCCACTTTCAGCGTCGAAACACGCCAACAAACTAGCAAAGCGCAATCTTTCCTCGATTTAGACGAAAACTGATTGTAATTTCCGTCCCGCTGGAGATATTTCGACGTTTTAACGCTCATTCGACACGATTTTACACTGTGAATACGCTGATTGCCACTCTCAGCGTCGAAACACGACAACAAACTCGCAATGCGCAATCTTTCCTCCATTTAGACGAAAACTGACTGTAATTTCCGTCCCGCTGGAGTCATTTCGACGTTTTAACGCTCATTCGACACGATTTTACACTGTGAATATGCAGGTTGCCACTTTCAGCGTCAAAACACACCAACAAACTCGCAAAGCGCAATCTTTCCTCGATTTAGACGAAAACTGACTGTAATTTCCGTCCCGCTGGAGATATTTCGACGTTTTAACGCTCATTCGACAGGATTTTACACTGTGAATATGCTGGATGCCACTTTCAGCGTCGAAAGGCGCCAACAAACTCGCAAAGCGCAATCTTTCCTGGATTTAGACGAAAACTGACTGTAATTTCCGTCCCGCTGGAGATATTTCGACGTTTTAACGCTCATTCGACAGGATTTTACACTGTGAATATGCTGGATGCCACTTTCAGCGTCGAAAGGCGCCAACAAACTCGCAAAGCGCAATCTTTCCTGGATTTAGACGAAAACTGACTGTAATTTCCGTCCCGCTGGAGATATTTCGACGTTTTAACGCTCATTCGACACGATTTTACACTGTGAATATGCTGGATGCCACTTTCAGCGTCGAAACGCGCCAACAAACTCGCAAAGCGCAATCTTTCCTCGATTTAGACGAAAACTGACTGTAATTTCCGTCCCGCTGGAGATATTTCGACGTTTTAACGCTCATTCGACACGATTTTACACTGTGAATATGCTGGTTGCCACTTTCAGCGTCGAAAGTCGCCAACAAACTCGCAAAGCGCAATCTTTCCTCGATTTAGACGATAACTGACTGTAATTTCCGTCCCTCTGGAGATATTTCGACGTTTTAACGCTCATTCGACGCGATTTTACACTGTGAATATGCTGGATGCCACTTTCAGCGTCAAAACACACCAACAAACTCGCAAAGCGCAATCTTTCCTGGATTTAGACGAAAACTGACTGTAATTTCCGTCCCGCTGGAGATATTTCGACGTTTTAACGCTCATTCGACACGATTTTACACTGTGAATATGCTGGTTGCCACTTTCAGCGTCGAAACACGCCAACAAACTCGCAAAGCGCAATCTTTCCTCGATTTAGACGAAAACTGATTGTAATTTCCGTCCCGCTGGAGATATTTCGACGTTTTAACGCTCATTCGACACGATTTTACACTGTGAATATGCTGGTTGCCACTTTCAGCGTCGAAAGTCGCCAACAAACTCGCAAAGCGCAATCTTTCCTCGATTTAGACGATAACTGACTGTAATTTCCGTCCCTCTGGAGATATTTCGACGTTTTAACGCTCATTCGACGCGATTTTACACTGTGAATATGCTGGATGCCACTTTCAGCGTCAAAACACACCAACAAACCCTGCAAAGCGCAATCTTTCCTCGATTTAGATGAAAACTGACTGTAATTTCCGTACCGCTGGAGATATTTCGACGTTTTAACGCTCATTCGACACGATTTTACACTGTGAATATGCTGGATGTCACTTTCAGCGTCAAAACACACCAACAAACCCGCAAAGCGCAATCTTTCCTCGATTTAGATGAAAACTGACTGTAATTTCCGTACCGCTGGAGATATTTCGACGTTTTAACGCTCATTCGACACGATTTTACACTGTGAATATGCTGGATGCCACTTTCAGCGTCGAAACGCGCCAACAAACTCGCAAAGCGCAATCTTTCCTCGATTTAGACGAAAACTGACTGTAATTTCCGTCCCGCTGGAGATATTTCGACTTTTTAACGCTCATTCGACACGATTTTACACTGTGAATATGCTGGTTGCCACTTTCAGCGTCGAAACACGCCAACAAACTTGCAAAGCGCAATCTCTCCTCGATTTAGACGAAAACTGATTGTAATTTCCGTCCCGCTGGAGATATTTCGACGTTTTAACGCTCATTCGACACGATTTTACACTGTGAATATGCTGGATGCCACTTTCAGCGTCGAAACGCGCCAACAAACTCGCAAAGCGCAATCTTTCCTCGATTTAGACGAAAACTGACTGTAATTTCCGTCCCGCTGGAGATATTTCGACGTTTTAACGCTCATTCGACACGATTTTACACTGTGAATATGCTGGTTGCCACTTTCAGCGTCGAAAGTCGCCGACAAACTCGCAAAGCGCAATCTTTCCTCGATTTAGACGATAACTGACTGTAATTTCCGTCCCTCTGGAGATATTTCGACGTTTTAACGCTCATTCGACGCGATTTTACACTGTGAATATGCTGGATGCCACTTTCAGCGTCAAAACACACCAACAAACCCGCAAAGCGCAATCTTTCCTCGATTTAGATGAAAACTGACTGTAATTTCCGTACCGCTGGAGATATTTCGACGTTTTAACGCTCATTCGACACGATTTTACACTGTGAATATGCTGGATGTCACTTTCAGCGTCAAAACACACCAACAAACCCGCAAAGCGCAATCTTTCCTCGATTTAGATGAAAACTGACTGTAATTTCCGTCCCGCTAGAGATATTTGGACGTTTAAACGCTCATTCGACACGATTTTACACTGTGCATATGCTGGATT
>OY744583.1:5904311-5931695 GCA_963556215.1 Bombus vestalis | reverse complement strand
CATATTCACAATGTAAAATCGTGTCGAATGAGCGTTAAAACGTCGAAATATCTCCAGCGGACGGAAATTACAATCAGTTTTCGTCTAAATCGAGGAAAGATTGCGCTTTGCGAGTTTGTTGGCGTGTTTCGACGCTGAACGTGGCAACCGGCATATTCCCAGTGTAAAATCGTGTCGAATGAGCGTTAAAACGTCGAAATGTCTCCAGCGGGACGGAAATTACAGTCAGTTTTCGTCTAAATGGAGGAAAGATTGCGCATTGCGAGTTTGTTGTCGTGTTTCGACGCTGAGAGTGGCAATCAGCGTATTCACAGTGTAAAATCGTGTCGAATGAGCGTTAAAACGTCGAAATATCTCCAGCGGGACGGAAATTACAGTCAGTTTTCGTCTAAATCGAGGAAAGATTGCGCTTTGCGAGTTTGATGGCGTGTTTCGACGCTGAAAGTGGCAACCAGCATATTCACAGTGTAAAATCGTGTCGAATGAGCCTTAAAACGTCGAAATATCTCCAGCGGGACGGAAATTACAGTCAGTTTTCGTCTAAATCGAGGAAAGATTGCGCTTTGCGAGTTTGATGGCGTGTTTCGACGCTGAAAGTGGCATCCAGCATATTCACAGTGTAAATTCGCGTCGAATGAGCGTTAAAACGTCGAAATATCTCCAGCGGGACGGAAATTACAGTCAGTTTTCGTCTAAATCCAGGAAAGATTGCGCTTTGCGAGTTTGTTGGCGAGTTTCGACGCTGAAAGTGGCAACCAGCATATTCACAGTGTAAAATCGTGTCGAATGAGCGTTAAAACGTCGAAATATCTCCAGCGGGACGGAAATTACAATCAGTTTTCGTCTAAATCGAGGAAAGATTGCGCTTTGCGAGTTTGTTGCCGTGTTTCGACGCTGAAAGTGGCAACCAGCATATTCACAGTGTAAAATCGTGTCGAATGAGCGTTAAAACGTCGAAATATCTCCAGCGGGACGGAAATTACAGTCAGTTTTCGTCTAAATCGAGGAAAGATTGCGCTTTGCGAGTTTGATGGCGTGTTTCGACGCTAAAAGTGGCAACCAGCATATTCACAGTGTAAAATCGTGTCGAATGAGCGTTAAAACGTCGAAATATCTCCAGCGGGATGGAAATTACAATCAGTTTTCGTCTAAATCGAGGAAAGATTGCGCTTTGCGAGTTTGCTGGCGTGTTTTGACGCTGAAAGTGGCATCCAGCATATTCACAGTGTAAATTCGCGTCGAATGAGCGTTAAAACGTCGAAATATCTCCAGCGGGACGGAAATTACAGTCAGTTTTCGTCTAAATCGAGGAAAGATTGCGCTTTGCGATTTTGTTGGCGAGCTTCGACGCTGAAAGTGGCAACCAGCATATTGACAGTGTAAAATCGTGTCGAATGAGCGTTAAAACGTCGAAATATCTCCAGCGGGACGGAAATTACAGTCAGTTTTCGTCTAAATCGAGGAAAGATTGCGCTTTGCGAGTTTGTTGGCGCGTTTCGACGCTGAAAGTGGCATCCAGCATATTCACAGTGTAAAATCGTGTCGAATGAGCGTTAAAACGTCGAAATATCTCCAGCGGGACGGAAATTACAGTAAGTTTTCGTCTAAATCGAGGAAAGATTGCGCTTTGCGAGTTTGATGGCGTGTTTCGACGCTGAAAGTGGCATCCAGCATATTCACAGTGTAAATTCGCGTCGAATGAGCGTTAAAACGTCGAAATATCTCCAGCGGTACGGAAATTACAGTCAGTTTTCATCTAAATCGAGGAAAGATTGCGCTTTGCGGGTTTGTTGGCGCGTTTCGACGCTGAAAGTGGCATCCAGCATATTCACAGTGTAAAATCGTGTGGAATGAGCGTTAAAACGTCGAAATATCTCCAGCGGGACGGAAATTACAATCAGTTTTCGTCTAAATCGAGGAAAGATTGCGCTTTGCGAGTTTGTTGGCTTGTTTCGACGCTGAAAGTGGCAACCAGCATATTGACAGTGTAAAATCGTGTCGAATGAGCGTTAAAACGTCGAAATATCTCCAGCGGGACGGAAATTACAGTCAGTTTTCGTCTAAATCGAGGAAAGATTGCGCTTTGCGAGTTTGTTGGCGAGTTTCGACGCTGAAAGTGGCAACCAGCATATTCACAGTGTAAAATCGTGTCGAATGAGCGTTAAAACGTCGAAATATCTCCAGCGGGACGGAAATTACAGTCAGTTTTCGTCTAAATCGAGGAAAGATTGCGCTTTGCGAGTTTGGTGGTGTGTTTTGACGCTGAAAGTGGCATCCAGCGTATTCACAGTGTAAAATCGTGTCGAATGAGCGTTAAAACGTCGAAATATCTCCAGCGGGACGGAAATTACAATCAGTTTTCGTCTAAATCGAGGAAAGATTGCGCTTTGCGAGTTTGATGGCGTGTTTCGACGCTGAAAGTGGCATCCAGCATATTCACAGTGTAAATTCGCGTCGAATCAGCGTTAAAACGTCGAAATATCTCCAGCGGGACGGAAATTACAGTCAGTTTTCGTCTAAATCGAGGAAAGATTGCGCTTTGCGGGTTTGTTGGTGTGTTTTGACGCTGAAAGTGGCATCCAGCATATTCACAATGTAAAATCGTGTCGAATGAGCGTTAAAACGTCGAAATATCTCCAGCGGGACGGAAATTACAATCAGTTTTCGTCTAAATCGAGGAAAGATTGCACTTTGCGGGTTTGTTGGTGTGTTTTGACGCTGAGAGTGGCAATCAGCGTATTCACAGTGTAAAATCGTGTCGAATGAGCGTTAAAACGTCGAAATATCTCCAGCGGGACGGAAATTACAATCAGTTTTCGTCTAAATCGAGGAAAGATTGCGCTTTGCGAGTTTGTTGGTGTGTTTTGACGCTGAAAGTGGCATCCAGCGTATTCACAGTGTAAAATCGTGTCGAATGAGCGTTAAAACGTCGAAATATCTCCAGCGGGACGGAAATTACAATCAGTTTTCGTCTAAATCGAGGAAAGATTGCGCTTTGCGAGTTTGATGGCGTGTTTCGACGCTGAAAGTGGCATCCAGCATATTCACAGTGTAAATTCGCGTCGAATCAGCGTTAAAACGTCGAAATATCTCCAGCGGGACGGAAATTACAGTCAGTTTTCGTCTAAATCCAGGAAAGATTGCGCTTTGCGAGTTTGTTGGCGAGTTTCGACGCTGAAAGTGGCAACCAGCATATTCACAGTGTAAAATCGTGTCGAATGAGCGTTAAAACGTCGAAATATCTCCAGCGGGACGGAAATTACAATCAGTTTTCGTCTAAATCGAGGAAAGATTGCGCTTTGCGAGTTTGTTGGCGTGTTTCGACGCTGAAAGTGGCAACCAGCATATTCACAGTGTAAAATCGTGTCGAATGAGCGTTAAAACGTCGAAATATCTCCAGAGGGACGGAAATAACAGTCAGGTTTCGTCTAAATCGAGGAAAGATTGCGCTTTGCGATTTTGTTGGCGAGCTTCGACGCTGAAAGTGGCAACCAGCATATTGACAGTGTAAAATCGTGTCGAATGAGCGTTAAAACGTCGAAATATCTCCAGCGGGACGGAAATTACAGTCAGTTTTCGTCTAAATCGAGGAAAGATTGCGCTTTGCGAGTTTGTTGGTGTGTTTTGACGCTGAAAGTGGCATCCAGCGTATTCACAGTGTAAAATCGTGTCGAATGAGCGTTAAAACGTCGAAATATCTCCAGCGGTACGGAAATTACAGTCAGTTTTCATCTAAATCGAGGAAAGATTGCGCTTTGCGGGTTTGTTGGTGTGTTTTGACGCTGAAAGTGGCATCCAGCGTATTCACAATGTAAAATCGTGTCGAATGAGCGTTAAAACGTCGAAATATCTCCAGCGGGACGGAAATTACAATCAGTTTTCGTCTAAATGGAGGAAAGATTGCGCATTGCGAGTTTGTTGTCGTGTTTCGACGCTGAGAGTGGCAATCAGCGTATTCACAGTGTAAAATCGTGTCGAATGAGCGTTAAAACGTCGAAATATCTCCAGCGGGACGGAAATTACAGTCAGTTTTCATCTAAATCGAGGAAAGATTGCGCTTTGCGGGTTTGTTGGTGTGTTTTGACGCTGAAAGTGGCATCCAGCGTATTCACAATGTAAAATCGTGTCGAATGAGCGTTAAAACGTCGAAATATCTCCAGCGGGACGGAAATTACAATCAGTTTTCGTCTAAATGGAGGAAAGATTGCGCATTGCGAGTTTGTTGTCGTGTTTCGACGCTGAGAGTGGCAATCAGCGTATTCACAGTGTAAAATCGTGTCGAATGAGCGTTAAAACGTCGAAATATCTCCAGCGGGACGGAAATTACAATCAGTTTTCGTCTAAATCGAGGAAAGATTGCGCTTTGCGAGTTTGATGGCGTGTTTCGACGCTGAAAGTGGCAACCAGCATATTCACAGTGTAAAATCGTGTCGAATAAGCCTTAAAACGTCGAAATATCTCCAGCGGGACGGAAATTACAGTCAGTTTTCGTCTAAATCGAGGAAAGATTGCGCTTTGCGGGTTTGTTGGTGTGTTTGGACGCTGAAAGTGGCATCCAGCATATTCACAATGTAAAATCGTGTCGAATGAGCGTTAAAACGTCGAAATATCTCCAGCGGGACGGAAATTACAATCAGTTTTCGTCTAAATCGAGGAAAGATTGCGCTTTGCGAGTTTGATGGCGTGTTTCGACGCTGAAAGTGGCATCCAGCATATTCACAGTGTAAAATCGTGTCGAATGAGCGTTAAAACGTCGAAATATCTCCAGCGGGACGGAAATTACAATCAGTTTTCGTCTAAATCGAGGGAAGATTGCGCTTTGCGAGTTTGTTGGCGAGTTTCGACGCTGAAAGTGGCAACCAGCATATTCACAGTGTAAAATCGTGTCGAATGAGCGTTAAAACGTCGAAGTGTCTCCAGCGGGACGGAAATTACAGTCAGTTTTCGTCTAAATGGAGGAAAGATTGCGCATTGCGAGTTTGTTGTCGTGTTTCGACGCTGAGAGTGGCAATCAGCGTATTCACAGTGTAAAATCATGTCGAATGAGCGTTAAAACGTCGAAATATCTCCAGCGGGACGGAAATTACAATCAGTTTTCGTCTAAATCGAGGAAAGATTGCGCTTTGCGAGTTTGTTGGCGTGTTTCGACGCTGAAAGTGGCAACCAGCATATTCACAGTGTAAAATCGTGTCGAATGAGCGTTAAAACGTCGAAATATCTCCAGCGGGACGGAAATTACAGTCAGTTTTCGTCTAAATCGAGGAAAGATTGCGCTTTGCGAGTTTGATGGCGTGTTTCGACGCTGAAAGTGGCAACCAGCATATTCACAGTGTAAAATCGTGTCGAATGAGCCTTAAAACGTCGAAATATCTCCAGCGGGACGGAAATTACAGTCAGTTTTCGTCTAAATCGAGGAAAGATTGCGCTTTGCGAGTTTGATGGCGTGTTTCGACGCTGAAAGTGGCATCCAGCATATTCACAGTGTAAATTCGCGTCGAATGAGCGTTAAAACGTCGAAATATCTCCAGCGGGACGGAAATTACAGTCAGTTTTCGTCTAAATCCAGGAAAGATTGCGCTTTGCGAGTTTGTTGGCGAGTTTCGACGCTGAAAGTGGCAACCAGCATATTCACAGTGTAAAATCGTGTCGAATGAGCGTTAAAACGTCGAAATATCTCCAGCGGGACGGAAATTACAATCAGTTTTCGTCTAAATCGAGGAAAGATTGCGCTTTGCGAGTTTGTTGCCGTGTTTCGACGCTGAAAGTGGCAACCAGCATATTCACAGTGTAAAATCGTGTCGAATGAGCGTTAAAACGTCGAAATATCTCCAGCGGGACGGAAATTACAGTCAGTTTTCGTCTAAATCGAGGAAAGATTGCGCTTTGCGAGTTTGATGGCGTGTTTCGACGCTAAAAGTGGCAACCAGCATATTCACAGTGTAAAATCGTGTCGAATGAGCGTTAAAACGTCGAAATATCTCCAGCGGGATGGAAATTACAATCAGTTTTCGTCTAAATCGAGGAAAGATTGCGCTTTGCGAGTTTGCTGGCGTGTTTTGACGCTGAAAGTGGCATCCAGCATATTCACAGTGTAAATTCGCGTCGAATGAGCGTTAAAACGTCGAAATATCTCCAGCGGGACGGAAATTACAGTCAGTTTTCGTCTAAATCGAGGAAAGATTGCGCTTTGCGATTTTGTTGGCGAGCTTCGACGCTGAAAGTGGCAACCAGCATATTGACAGTGTAAAATCGTGTCGAATGAGCGTTAAAACGTCGAAATATCTCCAGCGGGACGGAAATTACAATCAGTTTTCGTCTAAATCGAGGAAAGATTGCGCTTTGCGAGTTTGCTGGCGTGTTTTGACGCTGAAAGTGGCATCCAGCATATTCACAGTGTAAATTCGCGTCGAATGAGCGTTAAAACGTCGAAATATCTCCAGCGGGACGGAAATTACAGTCAGTTTTCGTCTAAATCGAGGAAAGATTGCGCTTTGCGAGTTTGTTGGCGCGTTTCGACGCTGAAAGTGGCATCCAGCATATTCACAGTGTAAAATCGTGTCGAATGAGCGTCAAAACGTCGAAATATCTCCAGCGGGACGGAAATTACAGTAAGTTTTCGTCTAAATCGAGGAAAGATTGCGCTTTGCGAGTTTGATGGCGTGTTTCGACGCTGAAAGTGGCATCCAGCATATTCACAGTGTAAATTCGCGTCGAATGAGCGTTAAAACGTCGAAATATCTCCAGCGGTACGGAAATTACAGTCAGTTTTCATCTAAATCGAGGAAAGATTGCGCTTTGCGGGTTTGTTGGCGCGTTTCGACGCTGAAAGTGGCATCCAGCATATTCACAGTGTAAAATCGTGTTGAATGAGCGTTAAAACGTCGAAATATCTCCAGCGGGACGGAAATTACAATCAGTTTTCGTCTAAATCGAGGAAAGATTGCGCTTTGCGAGTTTGTTGGCTTGTTTCGACGCTGAAAGTGGCAACCAGCATATTGACAGTGTAAAATCGTGTCGAATGAGCGTTAAAACGTCGAAATATCTCCAGCGGGACGGAAATTACAGTCAGTTTTCGTCTAAATCGAGGAAAGATTGCGCTTTGCGAGTTTGTTGGCGAGTTTCGACGCTGAAAGTGGCAACCAGCATATTCACAGTGTAAAATCGTGTCGAATGAGCGTTAAAACGTCGAAATATCTCCAGCGGGACGGAAATTACAGTCAGTTTTCGTCTAAATCGAGGAAAGATTGCGCTTTGCGGGTTTGTTGGTGTGTTTTGACGCTGAGAGTGGCAATCAGCGTATTCACAGTGTAAAATCGTGTCGAATGAGCGTTAAAACGTCGAAATATCTCCAGCGGGACGGAAATTACAATCAGTTTTCGTCTAAATCGAGGAAAGATTGCGCTTTGCGAGTTTGTTGGTGTGTTTTGACGCTGAAAGTGGCATCCAGCGTATTCACAGTGTAAAATCGTGTCGAATGAGCGTTAAAACGTCGAAATATCTCCAGCGGTACGGAAATTACAGTCAGTTTTCATCTAAATCGAGGAAAGATTGCGCTTTGCGGGTTTGTTGGTGTGTTTTGACGCTGAAAGTGGCATCCAGCATATTCACAATGTAAAATCGTGTCGAATGAGCGTTAAAACGTCGAAATATCTCCAGCGGGACGGAAATTACAATCAGTTTTCGTCTAAATCGAGGAAAGATTGCGCTTTGCGAGTTTGTTGGCGTGTTTCGACGCTGAAAGTGGCAACCTGCATATTCACAGTGTAAAATCGTGTCGAATGAGCGTTAAAACGTCGAAATATCTCCAGCGGGACGGAAATTACAATCAGTTTTCGTCTAAATCGAGGAAAGATTGCGCTTTGCGAGTTTGTTGGCGAGTTTCGACGCTGAAAGTGGCAACCAGCATATTCACAGTGCAAAATCGTGTCGAATGAGCGTTAAAACGTCGAAATATCTCCAGCGGGACGGAAATTACAATCAGTTTTCGTCTAAATCGAGGAAAGATTGCGCTTTGCGAGTTTGTTGGCGAGTTTCGACGCTGAAAGTGGCAACCAGCATATTCACAGTGCAAAATCGTGTCGAATGAGCGTTAAAACGTCGAAATATCTCCAGCGGGACGGAAATTACAATCAGTTTTCGTCTAAATCGAGGAAAGATTGCGCTTTGCGAGTTTGTTGCCGTGTTTCGACGCTGAAAGTGGCAACCAGCATATTCACAGTGTAAAATCGTGTCGAATGAGCGTTAAAACGTCGAAATATCTCCAGCGGGACGGAAATTACAGTCAGTTTTCGTCTAAATCGAGGAAAGATTGCGCTTTGCGAGTTTGATGGCGTGTTTCGACGCTAAAAGTGGCAACCAGCATATTCACAGTGTAAAATCGTGTCGAATGAGCGTTAAAACGTCGAAATATCTCCAGCGGGATGGAAATTACAATCAGTTTTCGTCTAAATCGAGAAAAGATTGCGCTTTGCGAGTTTGCTGGCGTGTTTTGACGCTGAAAGTGGCATCCAGCATATTCACAGTGTAAATTCGCGTCGAATGAGCGTTAAAACGTCGAAATATCTCCAGCGGGACGGAAATTACAGTCAGTTTTCGTCTAAATCGAGGAAAGATTGCGCTTTGCGATTTTGTTGGCGAGCTTCGACGCTGAAAGTGGCAACCAGCATATTGACAGTGTAAAATCGTGTCGAATGAGCGTTAAAACGTCGAAATATCTCCAGCGGGACGGAAATTACAATCAGTTTTCGTCTAAATCGAGGAAAGATTGCGCTTTGCGAGTTTGCTGGCGTGTTTTGACGCTGAAAGTGGCATCCAGCATATTCACAGTGTAAATTCGCGTCGAATGAGCGTTAAAACGTCGAAATATCTCCAGCGGGACGGAAATTACAGTCAGTTTTCGTCTAAATCGAGGAAAGATTGCGCTTTGCGGGTTTGTTGGTGTGTTTTGACGCTGAGAGTGGCAATCAGCGTATTCACAGTGTAAAATCGTGTCGAATGAGCGTTAAAACGTCGAAATATCTCCAGCGGGACGGAAATTACAATCAGTTTTCGTCTAAATCGAGGAAAGATTGCGCTTTGCGAGTTTGTTGGTGTGTTTTGACGCTGAAAGTGGCATCCAGCGTATTCACAGTGTAAAATCGTGTCGAATGAGCGTTAAAACGTCGAAATATCTCCAGCGGTACGGAAATTACAGTCAGTTTTCATCTAAATCGAGGAAGGATTGCGCTTTGCGGGTTTGTTGGTGTGTTTTGACGCTGAAAGTGGCATCCAGCATATTCACAATGTAAAATCGTGTCGAATGTGCGTTAAAACGTCGAAATATCTCCAGCGGGACGGAAATTACAATCAGTTTTCGTCTAAATCGAGGAAAGATTGCGCTTTGCGAGTTTGTTGGCGTGTTTCGATGCTGAAAGTGGCAACCTGCATATTCACAGTGTAAAATCGTGTCGAATGAGCGTTAAAACGTCGAAATATCTCCAGCGGGACGGAAATTACAATCAGTTTTCGTCTAAATCGAGGAAAGATTGCGCTTTGCGAGTTTGTTGGCGAGTTTCGACGCTGAAAGTGGCAACCAGCATATTCACAGTGCAAAATCGTGTCGAATGAGCGTTAAAACGTCGAAATATCTCCAGCGGGACGGAAATTACAATCAGTTTTCGTCTAAATCGAGGAAAGATTGCGCTTTGCGAGTTTGTTGGCGAGTTTCGACGCTGAAAGTGGCAACCAGCATATTCACAGTGCAAAATCGTGTCGAATGAGCGTTAAAACGTCGAAATATCTCCAGCGGGACGGAAATTACAATCAGTTTTCGTCTAAATCGAGGAAAGATTGCGCTTTGCGAGTTTGTTGCCGTGTTTCGACGCTGAAAGTGGCAACCAGCATATTCACAGTGTAAAATCGTGTCGAATGAGCGTTAAAACGTCGAAATATCTCCAGCGGGACGGAAATTACAGTCAGTTTTCGTCTAAATCGAGGAAAGATTGCGCTTTGCGAGTTTGATGGCGTGTTTCGACGCTAAATGTGGCAACCAGCATATTCACAGTGTAAAATCGTGTCGAATGAGCGTTAAAACGTCGAAATATCTCCAGCGGGATGGAAATTACAATCAGTTTTCGTCTAAATCGAGGAAAGATTGCGCTTTGCGAGTTTGCTGGCGTGTTTTGACGCTGAAAGTGGCATCCAGCATATTCACAGTGTAAATTCGCGTCGAATGAGCGTTAAAACGTCGAAATATCTCCAGCGGGACGGAAATTACAGTCAGTTTTCGTCTAAATCGAGGAAAGATTGCGCTTTGCGATTTTGTTGGCGAGCTTCGACGCTGAAAGTGGCAACCAGCATATTGACAGTGTAAAATCGTGTCGAATGAGCGTTAAAACGTCGAAATATCTCCAGCGGGACGGAAATTACAGTCAGTTTTCGTCTAAATCGAGGAAAGATTGCGCTTTGCGAGTTTGTTGGCGAGTTTCGACGCTGAAAGTGGCAACCAGCATATTCACAGTGCAAAATCGTGTCGAATGAGCGTTAAAACGTCGAAATATCTCCAGCGGGACGGAAATTACAATCAGTTTTCGTCTAAATCGAGGAAAGATTGCGCTTTGCGAGTTTGTTGGCGTGTTTCGACGCTGAAAGTGGCAACCAGCATATTCACAGTGCAAAATCGTGTCGAATGAGCGTTAAAACGTCGAAATATCTCCAGCGGGACGGAAATTACAATCAGTTTTCGTCTAAATCGAGGAAAGATTGCGCTTTGCGAGTTTGTTGGCGTGTTTCGACGCTGAAAGTGGCAACCAGCATATTCACAGTGTAAAATCGTGTCGAATGAGCGTTAAAACGTCGAAATATCTCCAGCGGGAGGGAAATTACAGTCAGTTTTCGTCTAAATCGAGGAAAGATTGCGCTTTGCGAGTTTGTTGGCGTGTTTCGACGCTGAAAGTGGCAACCAGCATATTCACAGTGTAAAATCGTGTCGAATGAGCCTTAAAACGTCGAAATATCTCCAGCGGGACGGAAATTATAGTCAGTTTTCGTCTAAATCGAGGAAAGATTGCGCTTTGCGAGTTTGATGGCGTGTTTCGACGCTGAAAGTGGCATCCAGCATATTCACAGTGTAAATTCGCATCGAATGAGCGTTAAAACGTCGAAATATCTCCAGCGGGACGGAAATTACAGTCAGTTTTCGTCTAAATCCAGGAAAGATTGCGCTTTGCGAGTTTGTTGGCGAGTTTCGACGCTGAAAGTGGCAACCAGCATATTCACAGTGTAAAATCGTGTCGAATGAGCGTTAAAACGTCGAAATATCTCCAGCGGGACGGAAATTACAATCAGTTTTCGTCTAAATCGAGGAAAGATTGCGCTTTGCGAGTTTGTTGGCGTGTTTCGACGCTGAAAGTGGCAACCAGCATATTCACAGTGTAAAATCGTGTCGAATGAGCGTTAAAACGTCGAAATATCTCCAGCGGGACGGAAATTACAATCAGTTTTCGTCTAAATCGAGGAAAGATTGCGCTTTGCGAGTTTGTTGGCGTGTTTCGACGCTGAAAGTGGCAACCAGCATATTCACAGTGTAAAATCGTGTCGAATGAGCGTTAAAACGTCGAAATGTCTCCAGCGGGACGGAAATTACAGTCAGTTTTCGTCTAAATGGAGGAAAGATTGCGCATTGCGAGTTTGTTGTCGTGTTTCGACGCTGAGAGTGGCATCCAGCATATTCACAGTGTAAAATCCTGTCGAATGAGCGTTAAAACGTCGAAATATCTCCAGCGGGACGGAAATTACAGTCAGTTTTCGTCTAAATCGAGGAAAGATTGCGCTTTGCGAGTTTGTTGGCGAGTTTCGACGCTGAAAGTGGCAACCAGCATATTCACAGTGTAAAATCGTGTCGAATGAGCGTTAAAACGTCGAAATATCTCCAGCGGGACGGAAATTACAATCAGTTTTCGTCTAAATCGAGGAAAGATTGCGCTTTGCGAGTTTGTTGGCGTGTTTCGACGCTGAAAGTGGCAACCAGCATATTCACAGTGTAAAATCGTGTCGAATGAGCGTTAAAACGTCGAAATATCTCCAGCGGGACGGAAATTACAGTCAGTTTTCGTCTAAATCCAGGAAAGATTGCGCTTTGCGAGTTTGTTGGCGAGTTTCGACGCTGAAAGTGGCAACCAGCATATTCACAGTGTAAAATCGTGTCGAATGAGCGTTAAAACGTCGAAATATCTCCAGCGGGACGGAAATTACAATCAGTTTTCGTCTAAATCGAGGAAAGATTGCGCTTTGCGAGTTTGTTGGCGTGTTTCGACGCTGAAAGTGGCAACCAGCATATTCACAGTGTAAAATCGTGTCGAATGAGCGTTAAAACGTCGAAATATCTCCAGCGGGACGGAAATTACAATCAGTTTTCGTCTAAATCGAGGAAAGATTGCGCTTTGCGAGTTTGTTGGCGTGTTTCGACGCTGAAAGTGGCAACCAGCATATTCACAGTGTAAAATCGTGTCGAATGAGCGTTAAAACGTCGAAATGTCTCCAGCGGGACGGAAATTACAGTCAGTTTTCGTCTAAATGGAGGAAAGATTGCGCATTGCGAGTTTGTTGTCGTGTTTCGACGCTGAGAGTGGCATCCAGCATATTCACAGTGTAAAATCGTGTCGAATGAGCGTTAAAACGTCGAAATATCTCCAGCGGGACGGAAATTACAATCAGTTTTCGTCTAAATCGAGGAAAGATTGCGCTTTGCGAGTTTGTTGGCGTGTTTCGACGCTGAAAGTGGCAACCAGCATATTCACAGTGTAAAATCGTGTCGAATGAGCGTTAAAACGTCGAAATATCTCCAGCGGGACGGAAATTACAATCAGTTTTCGTCTAAATCGAGGAAAGATTGCGCTTTGCGAGTTTGTTGGCGTGTTTCGACGCTGAAAGTGGCAACCAGCATATTCACAGTGTAAAATCGTGTCGAATGAGCGTTAAAACGTCGAAATGTCTCCAGCGGGACGGAAATTACAGTCAGTTTTCGTCTAAATGGAGGAAAGATTGCGCTTTGCGGGTTTGTTGGTGTGTTTTGACGCTGAAAGTGGCATCCAGCATATTCACAATGTAAAATCGTGTCGAATGAGCGTTAAAACGTCGAAATATCTCCAGCGGGACGGAAATTACAATCAGTTTTCGTCTAAATCGAGGAAAGATTGCGCTTTGCGAGTTTGTTGGCGTGTTTCGACGCTGAACGTGGCAACCGGCATATTCCCAGTGTAAAATCGTGTCGAATGAGCGTTAAAACGTCGAAATATCTCCAGCGGTACGGAAATTACAATCAGTTTTCGTCTAAATCGAGGAAAGATTGCGCTTTGCGAGTTTGCTGGCGTGTTTTGACGCTGAAAGTGGCATCCAGCATATTCACAGTGTAAATTCGCGTCGAATGAGCGTTAAAACGTCGAAATATCTCCAGCGGGACGGAAATTACAGTCAGTTTTCGTCTAAATCGAGGAAAGATTGCGCTTTGCGAGTTTGTTGGCGAGTTTCGACGCTGAAAGTGGCAACCAGCATATTCACAGTGCAAAATCGTGTCGAATGAGCGTTAAAACGTCGAAATATCTCCAGCGGGACGGAAATTACAATCAGTTTTCGTCTAAATCGAGGAAAGATTGCGCTTTGCGAGTTTGTTGGCGTGTTTCGACGCTGAAAGTGGCAACCAGCATATTCACAGTGTAAAATCGTGTCGAATGAGCGTTAAAACGTCGAAATATCTCCAGCGGGAGGGAAATTACAGTCAGTTTTCGTCTAAATCGAGGAAAGATTGCGCTTTGCGAGTTTGTTGGCGTGTTTCGACGCTGAAAGTGGCAACCAGCATATTCACAGTGTAAAATCGTGTCGAATGAGCCTTAAAACGTCGAAATATCTCCAGCGGGACGGAAATTATAGTCAGTTTTCGTCTAAATCGAGGAAAGATTGCGCTTTGCGAGTTTGATGGCGTGTTTCGACGCTGAAAGTGGCATCCAGCATATTCACAGTGTAAATTCGCATCGAATGAGCGTTAAAACGTCGAAATATCTCCAGCGGGACGGAAATTACAGTCAGTTTTCGTCTAAATCCAGGAAAGATTGCGCTTTGCGAGTTTGTTGGCGAGTTTCGACGCTGAAAGTGGCAACCAGCATATTCACAGTGTAAAATCGTGTCGAATGAGCGTTAAAACGTCGAAATATCTCCAGCGGGACGGAAATTACAATCAGTTTTCGTCTAAATCGAGGAAAGATTGCGCTTTGCGAGTTTGTTGGCGTGTTTCGACGCTGAACGTGGCAACCGGCATATTCCCAGTGTAAAATCGTGTCGAATGAGCGTTAAAACGTCGAAATATCTCCAGCGGTACGGAAATTACAGTCAGTTTTCATCTAAATCGAGGAAAGATTGCGCTTTGCGGGTTTGTTGGTGTGTTTTGACGCTGAAAGTGGCATCCAGCATATTCACAGTGTAAATTCGCGTCGAATGAGCGTTAAAACGTCGAAATATCTCCAGCGGGACGGAAATTACAATCAGTTTTCGTCTAAATCGAGGAAAGATTGCGCTTTGCGAGTTTGTTGGCGTGTTTCGACGCTGAAAGTGGCAACCTGCATATTCACAGTGTAAAATCGTGTCGAATGAGCGTTAAAACGTCGAAATATCTCCAGCGGGACGGAAATTACAATCAGTTTTCGTCTAAATCGAGGAAAGATTGCGCTTTGCGAGTTTGTTGGCGAGTTTCGACGCTGAAAGTGGCAACCAGCATATTCACAGTGCAAAATCGCGTCGAATGAGCGTTAAAACGTCGAAATATCTCCAGCGGGACGGAAATTACAATCAGTTTTCGTCTAAATCGAGGAAAGATTGCGCTTTGCGAGTTTGTTGGCGAGTTTCGACGCTGAAAGTGGCAACCAGCATATTCACAGTGCAAAATCGTGTCGAATGAGCGTTAAAACGTCGAAATATCTCCAGCGGGACGGAAATTACAATCAGTTTTCGTCTAAATCGAGGAAAGATTGCGCTTTGCGAGTTTGTTGCCGTGTTTCGACGCTGAAAGTGGCAACCAGCATATTCACAGTGTAAAATCGTGTCGAATGAGCGTTAAAACGTCGAAATATCTCCAGCGGGACGGAAATTACAGTCAGTTTTCGTCTAAATCGAGGAAAGATTGCGCTTTGCGAGTTTGATGGCGTGTTTCGACGCTAAATGTGGCAACCAGCATATTCACAGTGTAAAATCGTGTCGAATGAGCGTTAAAACGTCGAAATATCTCCAGCGGGATGGAAATTACAATCAGTTTTCGTCTAAATCGAGGAAAGATTGCGCTTTGCGAGTTTGCTGGCGTGTTTTGACGCTGAAAGTGGCATCCAGCATATTCACAGTGTAAATTCGCGTCGAATGAGCGTTAAAACGTCGAAATATCTCCAGCGGGACGGAAATTACAGTCAGTTTTCGTCTAAATCCAGGAAAGATTGCGCTTTGCGAGTTTGTTGGCGAGTTTCGACGCTGAAAGTGGCAACCAGCATATTCACAGTGTAAAATCGTGTCGAATGAGCGTTAAAACGTCGAAATATCTCCAGCGGGACGGAAATTACAATCAGTTTTCGTCTAAATCGAGGAAAGATTGCGCTTTGCGAGTTTGTTGGCGTGTTTCGACGCTGAAAGTGGCAACCAGCATATTCACAGTGTAAAATCGTGTCGAATGAGCGTTAAAACGTCGAAATATCTCCAGCGGGACGGAAATTACAATCAGTTTTCGTCTAAATCGAGGAAAGATTGCGCTTTGCGAGTTTGTTGGCGTGTTTCGACGCTGAAAGTGGCAACCAGCATATTCACAGTGTAAAATCGTGTCGAATGAGCGTTAAAACGTCGAAATGTCTCCAGCGGGACGGAAATTACAGTCAGTTTTCGTCTAAATGGAGGAAAGATTGCGCATTGCGAGTTTGTTGTCGTGTTTCGACGCTGAGAGTGGCATCCAGCATATTCACAGTGTAAAATCCTGTCGAATGAGCGTTAAAACGTCGAAATATCTCCAGCGGGACGGAAATTACAATCAGTTTTCGTCTAAATCGAGGAAAGATTGCGCTTTGCGAGTTTGTTGGCGTGTTTCGACGCTGAAAGTGGCAACCAGCATATTCACAGTGTAAAATCGTGTCGAATGAGCGTTAAAACGTCGAAATATCTCCAGCGGGACGGAAATTACAATCAGTTTTCGTCTAAATCGAGGAAAGATTGCGCTTTGCGAGTTTGTTGGCGTGTTTCGACGCTGAAAGTGGCAACCAGCATATTCACAGTGTAAAATCGTGTCGAATGAGCGTTAAAACGTCGAAATGTCTCCAGCGGGACGGAAATTACAGTCAGTTTTCGTCTAAATGGAGGAAAGATTGCGCTTTGCGGGTTTGTTGGTGTGTTTTGACGCTGAAAGTGGCATCCAGCATATTCACAATGTAAAATCGTGTCGAATGAGCGTTAAAACGTCGAAATATCTCCAGCGGGACGGAAATTACAATCAGTTTTCGTCTAAATCGAGGAAAGATTGCGCTTTGCGAGTTTGTTGGCGTGTTTCGACGCTGAACGTGGCAACCGGCATATTCCCAGTGTAAAATCGTGTCGAATGAGCGTTAAAACGTCGAAATATCTCCAGCGGTACGGAAATTACAATCAGTTTTCGTCTAAATCGAGGAAAGATTGCGCTTTGCGAGTTTGCTGGCGTGTTTTGACGCTGAAAGTGGCATCCAGCATATTCACAGTGTAAATTCGCGTCGAATGAGCGTTAAAACGTCGAAATATCTCCAGCGGGACGGAAATTACAGTCAGTTTTCGTCTAAATCGAGGAAAGATTGCGCTTTGCGAGTTTGTTGGCGAGTTTCGACGCTGAAAGTGGCAACCAGCATATTCACAGTGCAAAATCGTGTCGAATGAGCGTTAAAACGTCGAAATATCTCCAGCGGGACGGAAATTACAATCAGTTTTCGTCTAAATCGAGGAAAGATTGCGCTTTGCGAGTTTGTTGGCGTGTTTCGACGCTGAAAGTGGCAACCAGCATATTCACAGTGTAAAATCGTGTCGAATGAGCGTTAAAACGTCGAAATATCTCCAGCGGGAGGGAAATTACAGTCAGTTTTCGTCTAAATCGAGGAAAGATTGCGCTTTGCGAGTTTGTTGGCGTGTTTCGACGCTGAAAGTGGCAACCAGCATATTCACAGTGTAAAATCGTGTCGAATGAGCCTTAAAACGTCGAAATATCTCCAGCGGGACGGAAATTATAGTCAGTTTTCGTCTAAATCGAGGAAAGATTGCGCTTTGCGAGTTTGATGGCGTGTTTCGACGCTGAAAGTGGCATCCAGCATATTCACAGTGTAAATTCGCATCGAATGAGCGTTAAAACGTCGAAATATCTCCAGCGGGACGGAAATTACAGTCAGTTTTCGTCTAAATCCAGGAAAGATTGCGCTTTGCGAGTTTGTTGGCGAGTTTCGACGCTGAAAGTGGCAACCAGCATATTCACAGTGTAAAATCGTGTCGAATGAGCGTTAAAACGTCGAAATATCTCCAGCGGGACGGAAATTACAATCAGTTTTCGTCTAAATCGAGGAAAGATTGCGCTTTGCGAGTTTGTTGGCGTGTTTCGACGCTGAACGTGGCAACCGGCATATTCCCAGTGTAAAATCGTGTCGAATGAGCGTTAAAACGTCGAAATATCTCCAGCGGTACGGAAATTACAGTCAGTTTTCATCTAAATCGAGGAAAGATTGCGCTTTGCGGGTTTGTTGGTGTGTTTTGACGCTGAAAGTGGCATCCAGCATATTCACAATGTAAAATCGTGTCGAATGAGCGTTAAAACGTCGAAATATCTCCAGCGGGACGGAAATTACAATCAGTTTTCGTCTAAATCGAGGAAAGATTGCGCTTTGCGAGTTTGTTGGCGTGTTTCGACGCTGAAAGTGGCAACCTGCATATTCACAGTGTAAAATCGTGTCGAATGAGCGTTAAAACGTCGAAATATCTCCAGCGGGACGGAAATTACAATCAGTTTTCGTCTAAATCGAGGAAAGATTGCGCTTTGCGAGTTTGTTGGCGAGTTTCGACGCTGAAAGTGGCAACCAGCATATTCACAGTGCAAAATCGCGTCGAATGAGCGTTAAAACGTCGAAATATCTCCAGCGGGACGGAAATTACAATCAGTTTTCGTCTAAATCGAGGAAAGATTGCGCTTTGCGAGTTTGTTGGCGAGTTTCGACGCTGAAAGTGGCAACCAGCATATTCACAGTGCAAAATCGTGTCGAATGAGCGTTAAAACGTCGAAATATCTCCAGCGGGACGGAAATTACAATCAGTTTTCGTCTAAATCGAGGAAAGATTGCGCTTTGCGAGTTTGTTGCCGTGTTTCGACGCTGAAAGTGGCAACCAGCATATTCACAGTGTAAAATCGTGTCGAATGAGCGTTAAAACGTCGAAATATCTCCAGCGGGACGGAAATTACAGTCAGTTTTCGTCTAAATCGAGGAAAGATTGCGCTTTGCGAGTTTGATGGCGTGTTTCGACGCTAAATGTGGCAACCAGCATATTCACAGTGTAAAATCGTGTCGAATGAGCGTTAAAACGTCGAAATATCTCCAGCGGGATGGAAATTACAATCAGTTTTCGTCTAAATCGAGGAAAGATTGCGCTTTGCGAGTTTGCTGGCGTGTTTTGACTCTGAAAGTGGCATCCAGCATATTCACAGTGTAAATTCGCGTCGAATGAGCGTTAAAACGTCGAAATATCTCCAGCGGGACGGAAATTACAGTCAGTTTTCGTCTAAATCGAGGAAAGATTGCGCTTTGCGATTTTGTTGGCGAGCTTCGACGCTGAAAGTGGCAACCAGCATATTGACAGTGTAAAATCGTGTCGAATGAGCGTTAAAACGTCGAAATATCTCCAGCGGGACGGAAATTACAATCAGTTTTCGTCTAAATCGAGGAAAGATTGCGCTTTGCGAGTTTGCTGGCGTGTTTTGACGCTGAAAGTGGCATCCAGCATATTCACAGTGTAAATTCGCGTCGAATGAGCGTTAAAACGTCGAAATATCTCCAGCGGGACGGAAATTACAGTCAGTTTTCGTCTAAATCGAGGAAAGATTGCGCTTTGCGAGTTTGTTGGCGAGTTTCGACGCTGAAAGTGGCAACCAGCATATTCACAGTGCAAAATCGTGTCGAATGAGCGTTAAAACGTCGAAATATCTCCAGCGGGACGGAAATTACAATCAGTTTTCGTCTAAATCGAGGAAAGATTGCGCTTTGCGAGTTTGTTGGCGTGTTTCGACGCTGAAAGTGGCAACCAGCATATTCACAGTGTAAAATCGTGTCGAATGAGCGTTAAAACGTCGAAATATCTCCAGCGGGAGGGAAATTACAGTCAGTTTTCGTCTAAATCGAGGAAAGATTGCGCTTTGCGAGTTTGTTGGCGTGTTTCGACGCTGAAAGTGGCAACCAGCATATTCACAGTGTAAAATCGTGTCGAATGAGCCTTAAAACGTCGAAATATCTCCAGCGGGACGGAAATTATAGTCAGTTTTCGTCTAAATCGAGGAAAGATTGCGCTTTGCGAGTTTGATGGCGTGTTTCGACGCTGAAAGTGGCATCCAGCATATTCACAGTGTAAATTCGCATCGAATGAGCGTTAAAACGTCGAAATATCTCCAGCGGGACGGAAATTACAGTCAGTTTTCGTCTAAATCCAGGAAAGATTGCGCTTTGCGAGTTTGTTGGCGAGTTTCGACGCTGAAAGTGGCAACCAGCATATTCACAGTGTAAAATCGTGTCGAATGAGCGTTAAAACGTCGAAATATCTCCAGCGGGACGGAAATTACAATCAGTTTTCGTCTAAATCGAGGAAAGATTGCGCTTTGCGAGTTTGTTGGCGTGTTTCGACGCTGAAAGTGGCAACCAGCATATTCACAGTGTAAAATCGTGTCGAATGAGCGTTAAAACGTCGAAATATCTCCAGCGGGACGGAAATTACAGTCAGTTTTCGTCTAAATCGAGGAAAGATTGCGCTTTGCGAGTTTGTTGGCGAGTTTCGACGCTGAAAGTGGCAACCAGCATATTCACAGTGTAAAATCGTGTCGAATGAGCGTTAAAACGTCGAAATATCTCCAGCGGGACGGAAATTACAATCAGTTTTCGTCTAAATCGAGGAAAGATTGCGCTTTGCGAGTTTGTTGGCGTGTTTCGACGCTGAAAGTGGCAACCAGCATATTCACAGTGTAAAATCGTGTCGAATGAGCCTTAAAACGTCGAAATATCTCCAGCGGGACGGAAATTACAGTCAGTTTTCGTCTAAATCGAGGAAAGATTGCGCTTTGCGAGTTTGATGGCGTGTTTCGACGCTGAAAGTGGCATCCAGCATATTCACAGTGTAAATTCGCGTCGAATGAGCGTTAAAACGTCGAAATATCTCCAGCGGGACGGAAATTACAGTCAGTTTTCGTCTAAATCCAGGAAAGATTGCGCTGTGCGAGTTTGTTGGCGAGTTTCGACGCTGAAAGTGGCAACCAGCATATTCACAGTGTAAAATCGTGTCGAATGAGCGTTAAAACGTCGAAATATCTCCAGCGGGACGGAAATTACAATCAGTTTTCGTCTAAATCGAGGAAAGATTGCGCTTTGCGAGTTTGTTGGCGTGTTTCGACGCTGAAAGTGGCAACCAGCATATTCACAGTGTAAAATCGTGTCGAATGAGCGTTAAAACGTCGAAATATCTCCAGCGGGACGGAAATTACAATCAGTTTTCGTCTAAATCGAGGAAAGATTGCGCTTTGCGAGTTTGTTGGCGTGTTTCGACGCTGAAAGTGGCAACCAGCATATTCACAGTGTAAAATCGTGTCGAATGAGCGTTAAAACGTCGAAATGTCTCCAGCGGGACGGAAATTACAGTCAGTTTTCGTCTAAATGGAGGAAAGATTGCGCATTGCGAGTTTGTTGTCGTGTTTCGACGCTGAGAGTGGCATCCAGCATATTCACAGTGTAAAATCCTGTCGAATGAGCGTTAAAACGTCGAAATATCTCCAGCGGGACGGAAATTACAGTCAGTTTTCGTCTAAATGGAGGAAAGATTGCGCATTGCGAGTTTGTTGTCGTGTTTCGACGCAGAGTGGCAATCAGCGTATTCACAGTGTAAAATCGTGTCGAATGAGCGTTAAAACGTCGAAATATCTCCAGCGGTACGGAAATTACAGTCAGTTTTCATCTAAATCGAGGAAAGATTGCGCTTTGCGGGTTTGTTGGTGTGTTTTGACGCTGAAAGTGGCAACCAGCATATTCACAGTGTAAAATCGTGTCGAATGAGCGTTAAAACGTCGAAATATCTCCAGCGGGACGGAAATTACAGTCAGTTTTCGTCTAAATCGAGGAAAGATTGCGCTTTGCGAGTTTGTTGGCGTGTTTCGACGCTGAAAGTGGCAACCAGCATATTCACAGTGTAAAATCGTGTCGAATGAGCGTTAAAACGTCGAAATATCTCCAGCGGGACGGAAATTACAGTCAGTTTTCGTCTAAATCGAGGAAAGATTGCGCTTTGCGAGTTTGATGGCGTGTTTCGACGCTGAAAGTGGCATCCAGCATATTCACAGTGTAAAATCGTGTCGAATAAGCGTTAAAACGTCGAAATATCTCCAGCGGTACGGAAATTACAGTCAGTTTTCATCTAAATCGAGGAAAGATTGCGCTTTGCGGGTTTGTTGGTGTGTTTTGACGCTGAAAGTGGCATCCAGCATATTCACAATGTAAAATCGTGTCGAATGAGCGTTAAAACGTCGAAATATCTCCAGCGGGACGGAAATTACAATCAGTTTTCGTCTAAATCGAGGAAAGATTGCGCTTTGCGAGTTTGTTGGCGTGTTTCGACGCTGAAAGTGGCAACCTGCATATTCACAGTGTAAAATCGTGTCGAATGAGCGTTAAAACGTCGAAATATCTCCAGCGGGACGGAAATTACAATCAGTTTTCGTCTAAATCGAGGAAAGATTGCGCTTTGCGAGTTTGTTGGCGAGTTTCGACGCTGAAAGTGGCAACCAGCATATTCACAGTGCAAAATCGCGTCGAATGAGCGTTAAAACGTCGAAATATCTCCAGCGGGACGGAAATTACAATCAGTTTTCGTCTAAATCGAGGAAAGATTGCGCTTTGCGAGTTTGTTGGCGAGTTTCGACGCTGAAAGTGGCAACCAGCATATTCACAGTGCAAAATCGTGTCGAATGAGCGTTAAAACGTCGAAATATCTCCAGCGGGACGGAAATTACAATCAGTTTTCGTCTAAATCGAGGAAAGATTGCGCTTTGCGAGTTTGTTGCCGTGTTTCGACGCTGAAAGTGGCAACCAGCATATTCACAGTGTAAAATCGTGTCGAATGAGCGTTAAAACGTCGAAATATCTCCAGCGGGACGGAAATTACAGTCAGTTTTCGTCTAAATCGAGGAAAGATTGCGCTTTGCGAGTTTGATGGCGTGTTTCGACGCTAAATGTGGCAACCAGCATATTCACAGTGTAAAATCGTGTCGAATGAGCGTTAAAACGTCGAAATATCTCCAGCGGGATGGAAATTACAATCAGTTTTCGTCTAAATCGAGGAAAGATTGCGCTTTGCGAGTTTGCTGGCGTGTTTTGACGCTGAAAGTGGCATCCAGCATATTCACAGTGTAAATTCGCGTCGAATGAGCGTTAAAACGTCGAAATATCTCCAGCGGGACGGAAATTACAGTCAGTTTTCGTCTAAATCGAGGAAAGATTGCGCTTTGCGATTTTGTTGGCGAGCTTCGACGCTGAAAGTGGCAACCAGCATATTCACAGTGTAAAATCGTGTCGAATGAGCGTTAAAACGTCGAAATATCTCCAGCGGGACGGAAATTACAGTCAGTTTTCGTCTAAATCGAGGAAAGATTGCGCTTTGCGAGTTTGATGGCGTGTTTCGACGCTAAATGTGGCAACCAGCATATTGACAGTGTAAAATCGTGTCGAATGAGCGTTAAAACGTCGAAATATCTCCAGCGGGACGGAAATTACAATCAGTTTTCGTCTAAATCGAGGAAAGATTGCGCTTTGCGAGTTTGCTGGCGTGTTTTGACGCTGAAAGTGGCATCCAGCATATTCACAGTGTAAATTCGCGTCGAATGAGCGTTAAAACGTCGAAATATCTCCAGCGGGACGGAAATTACAGTCAGTTTTCGTCTAAATCGAGGAAAGATTGCGCTTTGCGAGTTTGTTGGCGAGTTTCGACGCTGAAAGTGGCAACCAGCATATTCACAGTGCAAAATCGTGTCGAATGAGCGTTAAAACGTCGAAATATCTCCAGCGGGACGGAAATTACAATCAGTTTTCGTCTAAATCGAGGAAAGATTGCGCTTTGCGAGTTTGTTGGCGTGTTTCGACGCTGAAAGTGGCAACCAGCATATTCACAGTGTAAAATCGTGTCGAATGAGCGTTAAAACGTCGAAATATCTCCAGCGGGACGGAAATTACAGTCAGTTTTCGTCTAAATCGAGGAAAGATTGCGCTTTGCGAGTTTGATGGCGTGTTTCGACGCTGAAAGTGGCATCCAGCATATTCACAGTGTAAAATCGTGTCGAATAAGCGTTAAAACGTCGAAATATCTCCAGCGGGACGGAAATTACAGTCAGTTTTCGTCTAAATCGAGGAAAGATTGCGCTTTGCGAGTTTGTTGGCGAGATTCGACGCTGAAAGTGGCAACCAGCATATTCACAGTGTAAAATCGTGTCGAATGAGCGTTAAAACGTCGAAATATCTCCAGCGGTACGGAAATTACAGTCAGTTTTCATCTAAATCGAGGAAAGATTGCGCTTTGCGGGTTTGTTGGTGTGTTTTGACGCTGAAAGTGGCATCCAGCATATTCACAATGTAAAATCGTGTCGAATGAGCGTTAAAACGTCGAAATATCTCCAGCGGGACGGAAATTACAATCAGTTTTCGTCTAAATCGAGGAAAGATTGCGCTTTGCGAGTTTGTTGGCGTGTTTCGACGCTGAAAGTGGCAACCTGCATATTCACAGTGTAAAATCGTGTCGAATGAGCGTTAAAACGTCGAAATATCTCCAGCGGGACGGAAATTACAATCAGTTTTCGTCTAAATCGAGGAAAGATTGCGCTTTGCGAGTTTGTTGGCGAGTTTCGACGCTGAAAGTGGCAACCAGCATATTCACAGTGCAAAATCGCGTCGAATGAGCGTTAAAACGTCGAAATATCTCCAGCGGGACGGAAATTACAATCAGTTTTCGTCTAAATCGAGGAAAGATTGCGCTTTGCGAGTTTGTTGGCGAGTTTCGACGCTGAAAGTGGCAACCAGCATATTCACAGTGCAAAATCGTGTCGAATGAGCGTTAAAACGTCGAAATATCTCCAGCGGGACGGAAATTACAATCAGTTTTCGTCTAAATCGAGGAAAGATTGCGCTTTGCGAGTTTGTTGCCGTGTTTCGACGCTGAAAGTGGCAACCAGCATATTCACAGTGTAAAATCGTGTCGAATGAGCGTTAAAACGTCGAAATATCTCCAGCGGGACGGAAATTACAGTCAGTTTTCGTCTAAATCGAGGAAAGATTGCGCTTTGCGAGTTTGATGGCGTGTTTCGACGCTAAATGTGGCAACCAGCATATTCACAGTGTAAAATCGTGTCGAATGAGCGTTAAAACGTCGAAATATCTCCAGCGGGATGGAAATTACAATCAGTTTTCGTCTAAATCGAGGATAGATTGCGCTTTGCGAGTTTGCTGGCGTGTTTTGACGCTGAAAGTGGCATCCAGCATATTCACAGTGTAAATTCGCGTCGAATGAGCGTTAAAACGTCGAAATATCTCCAGCGGGACGGAAATTACAGTCAGTTTTCGTCTAAATCGAGGAAAGATTGCGCTTTGCGATTTTGTTGGCGAGCTTCGACGCTGAAAGTGGCAACCAGCATATTGACAGTGTAAAATCGTGTCGAATGAGCGTTAAAACGTCGAAATATCTCCAGCGGGACGGAAATTACAATCAGTTTTCGTCTAAATCGAGGAAAGATTGCGCTTTGCGAGTTTGCTGGCGTGTTTTGACGCTGAAAGTGGCATCCAGCATATTCACAGTGTAAATTCGCGTCGAATGAGCGTTAAAACGTCGAAATATCTCCAGCGGGACGGAAATTACAGTCAGTTTTCGTCTAAATCGAGGAAAGATTGCGCTTTGCGAGTTTGTTGGCGAGTTTCGACGCTGAAAGTGGCAACCAGCATATTCACAGTGCAAAATCGTGTCGAATGAGCGTTAAAACGTCGAAATATCTCCAGCGGGACGGAAATTACAATCAGTTTTCGTCTAAATCGAGGAAAGATTGCGCTTTGCGAGTTTGTTGGCGTGTTTCGACGCTGAAAGTGGCAACCAGCATATTCACAGTGTAAAATCGTGTCGAATGAGCGTTAAAACGTCGAAATATCTCCAGCGGGAGGGAAATTACAGTCAGTTTTCGTCTAAATCGAGGAAAGATTGCGCTTTGCGAGTTTGTTGGCGTGTTTCGACGCTGAAAGTGGCAACCAGCATATTCACAGTGTAAAATCGTGTCGAATGAGCCTTAAAACGTCGAAATATCTCCAGCGGGACGGAAATTATAGTCAGTTTTCGTCTAAATCGAGGAAAGATTGCGCTTTGCGAGTTTGATGGCGTGTTTCGACGCTGAAAGTGGCATCCAGCATATTCACAGTGTAAATTCGCATCGAATGAGCGTTAAAACGTCGAAATATCTCCAGCGGGACGGAAATTACAGTCAGTTTTCGTCTAAATCCAGGAAAGATTGCGCTTTGCGAGTTTGTTGGCGAGTTTCGACGCTGAAAGTGGCAACCAGCATATTCACAGTGTAAAATCGTGTCGAATGAGCGTTAAAACGTCGAAATATCTCCAGCGGGACGGAAATTACAATCAGTTTTCGTCTAAATCGAGGAAAGATTGCGCTTTGCGAGTTTGTTGGCGTGTTTCGACGCTGAAAGTGGCAACCAGCATATTCACAGTGTAAAATCGTGTCGAATGAGCGTTAAAACGTCGAAATATCTCCAGCGGGACGGAAATTACAGTCAGTTTTCGTCTAAATCGAGGAAAGATTGCGCTTTGCGAGTTTGTTGGCGAGTTTCGACGCTGAAAGTGGCAACCAGCATATTCACAGTGTAAAATCGTGTCGAATGAGCGTTAAAACGTCGAAATATCTCCAGCGGGACGGAAATTACAATCAGTTTTCGTCTAAATCGAGGAAAGATTGCGCTTTGCGAGTTTGTTGGCGTGTTTCGACGCTGAAAGTGGCAACCAGCATATTCACAGTGTAAAATCGTGTCGAATGAGCCTTAAAACGTCGAAATATCTCCAGCGGGACGGAAATTACAGTCAGTTTTCGTCTAAATCGAGGAAAGATTGCGCTTTGCGAGTTTGATGGCGTGTTTCGACGCTGAAAGTGGCATCCAGCATATTCACAGTGTAAATTCGCGTCGAATGAGCGTTAAAACGTCGAAATATCTCCAGCGGGACGGAAATTACAGTCAGTTTTCGTCTAAATCCAGGAAAGATTGCGCTGTGCGAGTTTGTTGGCGAGTTTCGACGCTGAAAGTGGCAACCAGCATATTCACAGTGTAAAATCGTGTCGAATGAGCGTTAAAACGTCGAAATATCTCCAGCGGGACGGAAATTACAATCAGTTTTCGTCTAAATCGAGGAAAGATTGCGCTTTGCGAGTTTGTTGGCGTGTTTCGACGCTGAAAGTGGCAACCAGCATATTCACAGTGTAAAATCGTGTCGAATGAGCGTTAAAACGTCGAAATATCTCCAGCGGGACGGAAATTACAATCAGTTTTCGTCTAAATCGAGGAAAGATTGCGCTTTGCGAGTTTGTTGGCGTGTTTCGACGCTGAAAGTGGCAACCAGCATATTCACAGTGTAAAATCGTGTCGAATGAGCGTTAAAACGTCGAAATGTCTCCAGCGGGACGGAAATTACAGTCAGTTTTCGTCTAAATGGAGGAAAGATTGCGCATTGCGAGTTTGTTGTCGTGTTTCGACGCTGAGAGTGGCATCCAGCATATTCACAGTGTAAAATCCTGTCGAATGAGCGTTAAAACGTCGAAATATCTCCAGCGGGACGGAAATTACAGTCAGTTTTCGTCTAAATCGAGGAAAGATTGCGCTTTGCGAGTTTGTTGGCGAGTTTCGACGCTGAAAGTGGCAACCAGCATATTCACAGTGTAAAATCGTGTCGAATGAGCGTTAAAAACGTCGAAATATCTCCAGCGGGACGGAAATTACAATCAGTTTTCGTCTAAATCGAGGAAAGATTGCGCTTTGCGAGTTTGTTGGCGTGTTTCGACGCTGAAAGTGGCAACCAGCATATTCACAGTGTAAAATCGTGTCG
>OY744583.1:5853028-5904111 GCA_963556215.1 Bombus vestalis | reverse complement strand
AAAACTGACTGTAATTTCCGTCCCTATGGAGATATTTCGACGTTTTAAGGCTCATTCGACACGATTTTACACTGTGAATATGCTGGTTGCCACTTTCAGCGTCGAAACACGCCAACAAACTCGCAAAGCGCAATCTTTCCTCGATTTAGACGAAAACTGATTGTAATTTCCGTCCCGCTGGAGATATTTCGACGTTTTAACGCTCATTCGACACGATTTTACACTGTGAATACGCTGATTGCCACTCTCAGCGTCAAAACACACCATCAAACTCGCAAAGCGCAATCTTTCCTCGATTTAGACGAAAACTTACTGTAATTTCCGTCCCGCTGGAGATATTTCGACGTTTTAACGCTCATTCGACACGATTTTACACTGTGAATATGCTGGATGCCACTTTCAGCGTCGAAACGCGCCAACAAACTCGCAAAGCGCAATCTTTCCTCGATTTAGACGAAAACTGACTGTAATTTCCGTCCCGCTGGAGATATTTCGACGTTTTAACGCTCATTCGACGCGAATTTACACTGTGAATATGCTGGATGCCACTTTCAGCGTCAAAACACGCCAGCAAACTCGCAAAGCGCAATCTTTCCTCGATTTAGACGAAAACTGATTGTAATTTCCGTCCCGCTGGAGATATTTCGACGTTTTAACGCTCATTCGACACGATTTTACACTGTCAATATGCTGGATGCCACTTTCAGCGTCGAAACTCGCCAACAAACTCGCAAAGCGCAATCTTTCCTCGATTTAGACGAAAACTGACTGTAATTTCCGTCCCGCTGGAGATATTTCGACGTTTTAACGCTCATTCGACAGGATTTTACACTGTGAATACGCTGATTGCCACTCTCAGCGTCGAAACACGACAACAAACTCGCAATGCGCAATCTTTCCTCCATTTAGTCGAAAACTGACTGTAATTTCCGTCCCGCTGGAGACATTTCGACGTTTTAACGCTCATTCGACACGATTTTACACTGTGAATATGCTGGTTGCCACTTTCAGCGTCGAAACACGCCAACAAACTCGCAAAGCGCAATCTTTCCTCGATTTAGACGAAAACTGATTGTAATTTCCGTCCCGCTGGAGATATTTCGACGATTTAACGCTCATTCGACACGATTTTACACTGTGAATATGCTGGATGCCACTTTCAGCGTCGAAACGCGCCAACAAACTCGCAAAGCGCAATCTTTCCTCGATTTAGACGAAAACTGACTGTAATTTCCGTCCCGCTGGAGATATTTCGACGTTTTAACGCTAATTCGACACGATTTTACACTGTGAATATGCTGGTTGCCACTTTCAGCGTCGAAACTCGCCAACAAACTCGCAAAGCGCAATCTTTCCTCGATTTAGACGAAAACTGACTGTAATTTTCGTCCCGCTGGAGATATTTCGACGTTTTAAACGCTCATTCGACGCGAATTTACACTGTGAATATGCTGGATGCCACTTTCAGCGTCAAAACACGCCAGCAAACTCGCAAAGCGCAATCTTTCCTCGATTTAGACGAAAACTGATTGTAATTTCCGTCCCGCTGGAGATATTTCGACGTTTTTAACGCTCATTCGACACGATTTTACATTGTGAATATGCTGGATGCCACTTTCAGCGTCAAAACACACCAACAAACCCGCAAAGCGCAATCTTTCCTCGATTTAGACGAAAACTGACTGTAATTTCCGTCCCGCTGGAGATATTTCGACGTTTTAAGGCTCATTCGACACGATTTTACACTGTGAATATGCTGGTTGCCACTTTCAGCGTCGAAACACGCTATCAAACTCGCAAAGCGCAATCTTTCCTCGATTTAGACGAAAACTGATTGTAATTTCCGTCCCGCTGGAGATATTTCGACGTTTTAACGCTCATTCGACACGATTTTACACTGTGAATACGCTGATTGCCACTCTCAGCGTCAAAACACACCAACAAACCCGCAAAGCGCAATCTTTCCTCGATTTAGATGAAAACTGACTGTAATTTCCGTACCGCTGGAGATATTTCGACGTTTTAACGCTCATTCGACACGATTTTACACTGTGAATACGCTGGATGCCACTTTCAGCGTCAAAACACACCAACAAACTCGCAAAGCGCAATCTTTCCTCGATTTAGACGAAAACTGACTGTAATTTCCGTCCCGCTGGAGATATTTCGACGTTTTAACGCTCATTCGACAGGATTTTACACTGTGAATACGCTGATTGCCACTCTCAGCGTCGAAACACGACAACAAACTCGCAATGCGCAATCTTTCCTCCATTTAGACGAAAACTGATTGTAATTTCCATCCCGCTGGAGATATTTCGACGTTTTAACGCTCATTCGACACGATTTTACACTGTGAATATGCTGGTTGCCACTTTCAGCGTCGAAACACGCCAACAAACTCGCAAAGCGCAATCTTTCCTCGATTTAGACGAAAACTGATTGTAATTTCCATCCCGCTGGAGATATTTCGACGTTTTAACGCTCATTCGACACGATTTTACACTGTGAATATGCTGGTTGCCACTTTCAGCGTCGAAACTCGCCAACAAACTCGCAAAGCGCAATCTTTCCTCGATTTAGACGAAAACTGACTGTAATTTCCTTCCCGCTGGAGATATTTCGACGTTTTAACGCTCATTCGACGCGAATTTACACTGTGAATATGCTGGATGCCACTTTCAGCGTCAAAACACGCCAGCAAACTCGCAAAGCGCAATCTTTCCTCGATTTAGACGAAAACTGACTGTAATTTCCGTCCCGCTGGAGATATTTCGACGTTTTAACGCTCATTCGACACGATTTTACACTGTCAATATGCTGGTTGCCACTTTCAGCGTCGAAGCTCGCCAACAAAATCGCAAAGCGCAATCTTTCCTCGATTTAGACGAAAACTGACTGTTATTTCCGTCCCGCTGGAGATATTTCGACGTTTTAACGCTCATTCGACACGATTTTACATTGTGAATATGCTGGATGCCACTTTCAGCGTCCAAACACACCAACAAACCCGCAAAGCGCAATCTTTCCTCGATTTAGACGAAAACTGATTGTAATTTCCGTCCCGCTGGAGATATTTCGACGTTTTAACGCTCATTCGACGCGAATTTACACTGTGAATATGCTGGATGCCACTTTCAGCGTCGAAACACGCCATCAAACTCGCAAAGCGCAATCTTTCCTCGATTTAGACGAAAACTGATTGTAATTTCCGTCCCGCTGGAGATATTTCGACGTTTTAACGCTCATTCGACACGATTTTACATTGTGAATATGCTGGATGCCACTTTCAGCGTCAAAACACACCAACAAACCCGCAAAGCGCAATCTTTCCTCGATTTAGACGAAAACTGACTGTAATTTCCGTCCCGCTGGAGATATTTCGACGTTTTAAGGCTCATTCGACAC
Organism: Bombus vestalis; assembly: GCA_963556215.1. Lineage (NCBI taxonomy): Eukaryota > Metazoa > Arthropoda > Insecta > Hymenoptera > Apidae > Bombus > Bombus vestalis. The sequence goes on along the minus strand of OY744583.1, from coordinate 5,900,703 downwards.
GATTTTACACTGTGAATATGCTGGTTGCCACTTTCAGCGTCGAAACACGCCATCAAACTCGCAAAGCGCAATCTTTCCTCGATTTAGACGAAAACTGATTGTAATTTCCGTCCCGCTGGAGATATTTCGACGTTTTAACGCTCATTCGACACGATTTTACACTGTGAATACGCTGATTGCCACTCTCAGCGTCGAAACACGACAACAAACTCGCAATGCGCAATCTTTCCTCCATTTAGACGAAAACTGATTGTAATTTCCGTCCCGCTGGAGATATTTCGACGTTTTAACGCTCATTCGACACGATTTTACACTGTGAATACGCTGATTGCCACTCTCAGCGTCGAAACACGACAACAAACTCGCAATGCGCAATCTTTCCTCCATTTAGACGAAAACTGATTGTAATTTCCATCCCGCTGGAGATATTTCGACGTTTTAACGCTCATTCGACACGATTTTACACTGTGAATATGCTGGTTGCCACTTTCAGCGTCGAAACACGCCAACAAACTCGCAAAGCGCAATCTTTCCTCGATTTAGACGAAAACTGATTGTAATTTCCATCCCGCTGGAGATATTTCGACGTTTTAACGCTCATTCGACACGATTTTACACTGTGAATATGCTGGTTGCCACTTTCAGCGTCGAAACTCGCCAACAAACTCGCAAAGCGCAATCTTTCCTCGATTTAGACGAAAACTGACTGTAATTTCCTTCCCGCTGGAGATATTTCGACGTTTTAACGCTCATTCGACGCGAATTTACACTGTGAATATGCTGGATGCCACTTTCAGCGTCAAAACACGCCAGCAAACTCGCAAAGCGCAATCTTTCCTCGATTTAGACGAAAACTGACTGTAATTTCCGTCCCGCTGGAGATATTTCGACGTTTTAACGCTCATTCGACACGATTTTACACTGTCAATATGCTGGTTGCCACTTTCAGCGTCGAAGCTCGCCAACAAAATCGCAAAGCGCAATCTTTCCTCGATTTAGACGAAAACTGACTGTTATTTCCGTCCCGCTGGAGATATTTCGACGTTTTAACGCTCATTCGACACGATTTTACATTGTGAATATGCTGGATGCCACTTTCAGCGTCCAAACACACCAACAAACCCGCAAAGCGCAATCTTTCCTCGATTTAGACGAAAACTGATTGTAATTTCCGTCCCGCTGGAGATATTTCGACGTTTTAACGCTCATTCGACGCGAATTTACACTGTGAATATGCTGGATGCCACTTTCAGCGTCGAAACACGCCATCAAACTCGCAAAGCGCAATCTTTCCTCGATTTAGACGAAAACTGATTGTAATTTCCGTCCCGCTGGAGATATTTCGACGTTTTAACGCTCATTCGACACGATTTTACATTGTGAATATGCTGGATGCCACTTTCAGCGTCAAAACACACCAACAAACCCGCAAAGCGCAATCTTTCCTCGATTTAGACGAAAACTGACTGTAATTTCCGTCCCGCTGGAGATATTTCGACGTTTTAAGGCTCATTCGACACGATTTTACACTGTGAATATGCTGGTTGCCACTTTCAGCGTCGAAACACGCCATCAAACTCGCAAAGCGCAATCTTTCCTCGATTTAGACGAAAACTGATTGTAATTTCCGTCCCGCTGGAGATATTTCGACGTTTTAACGCTCATTCGACACGATTTTACACTGTGAATACGCTGATTGCCACTCTCAGCGTCGAAACACGACAACAAACTCGCAATGCGCAATCTTTCCTCCATTTAGACGAAAACTGATTGTAATTTCCGTCCCGCTGGAGATATTTCGACGTTTTAACGCTCATTCGACACGATTTTACACTATGAATACGCTGGATGCCACTTTCAGCGTCAAAACACACCAACAAACTCGCAAAGCGCAATCTTTCCTCGATTTAGACGAAAACTGACTGTAATTTCCGTCCCGCTGGAGGTATTTCGACGTTTTAACGCTCATTCGACAGGATTTTACACTGTGAATACGCTGATTGCCACTCTCAGCGTCGAAACACGACAACAAACTCGCAATGCGCAATCTTTCCTCCATTTAGACGAAAACTGACTGTAATTTCCGTCCCGCTGGAGACATTTCGACGTTTTAACGCTCATTCGACACGATTTTACACTGTGAATATGCTGGTTGCCACTTTCAGCGTCGAAACACGCCAACAAACTCGCAAAGCGCAATCTTTCCTCGATTTAGACGAAAACTGATTGTAATTTCCGTCCCGCTGGAGATATTTCGACGATTTAACGCTCATTCGACACGATTTTACACTGTGAATATGCTGGATGCCACTTTCAGCGTCGAAACGCGCCAACAAACTCGCAAAGCGCAATCTTTCCTCGATTTAGACGAAAACTGACTGTAATTTCCGTCCCGCTGGAGATATTTCGACGTTTTAACGCTCATTCGACACGATTTTACACTGTGAATATGCTGGTTGCCACTTTCAGCGTCGAAACACGCCAACAAACTCGCAAAGCGCAATCTTTCCTCGATTTAGACGAAAACTGATTGTAATATCCATCCCGCTGGAGATATTTCGACCTTTTAACGCTCATTCGACACGATTTTACACTGTGAATATGCTGGTTGCCACTTTCAGCGTCGAAACTCGCCAACAAACTCGCAAAGCGCAATCTTTCCTCGATTTAGACGAAAACTGACTGTAATTTCCGTCCCGCTGGAGATATTTCGACGTTTTAACGCTCATTCGACGCGAATTTACACTGTGAATATGCTGGATGCCACTTTCAGCGTCAAAACACGCCAGCAAACTCGCAAAGCGCAATCTTTCCTCGATTTAGACGAAAACTGATTGTAATTTCCGTCCCGCTGGAGATATTTCGACGTTTTAACGCTCATTCGACACGATTTTACACTGTCAATATGCTGGTTGCCACTTTCAGCGTCGAAGCTCGCCAACAAAATCGCAAAGCGCAATCTTTCCTCGATTTAGACGAAAACTGACTGTTATTTCCGTCCCGCTGGAGATATTTCGACGTTTTAACGCTCATTCGACACGATTTTACATTGTGAATATGCTGGATGCCACTTTCAGCGTCCAAACACACCAACAAACCCGCAAAGCGCAATCTTTCCTCGATTTAGATGAAAACTGACTGTAATTTCCGTACCGCTGGAGATATTTCGACGTTTTAACGCTCATTCGACACGATTTTACACTGTGAATACGCTGGATGCCACTTTCAGCGTCAAAACACACCAACAAACTCGCAAAGCGCAATCTTTCCTCGATTTAGACGAAAACTGACTGTAATTTCCGTCCCGCTGGAGATATTTCGACGTTTTAACGCTCATTCGACAGGATTTTACACTGTGAATACGCTGATTGCCACTCTCAGCGTCGAAACACGACAACAAACTCGCAATGCGCAATCTTTCCTCCATTTAGACGAAAACTGACTGTAATTTCCGTCCCGCTGGAGACATTTCGACGTTTTAACGCTCATTTGACACGATTTTACACTGTGAATATGCTGGTTGCCACTTTCAGCGTCGAAACACGCCATCAAACTCGCAAAGCGCAATCTTTCCTCGATTTAGACGAAAACTGATTGTAATTTCCGTCCCGCTGGAGATATTTCGACGTTTTAACGCTCATTCGACACGATTTTACACTGTGAATACGCTGATTGCCACTCTCAGCGTCGAAACACGACAACAAACTCGCAATGCGCAATCTTTCCTCGATTTAGACGAAAACTGATTGTAATTTCCGTCCCGCTGGAGATATTTCGACGTTTTAACGCTCATTCGACACGATTTTACACTGTCAATATGCTGGTTGCCACTTTCAGCGTCGAAGCTCGCCAACAAAATCGCAAAGCGCAATCTTTCCTCGATTTAGACGAAAACTGACTGTTATTTCCGTCCCGCTGGAGATATTTCGACGTTTTAACGCTCATTCGACACGATTTTACATTGTGAATATGCTGGATGCCACTTTCAGCGTCCAAACACACCAACAAACCCGCAAAGCGCAATCTTTCCTCGATTTAGATGAAAACTGACTGTAATTTCCGTACCGCTGGAGATATTTCGACGTTTTAACGCTCATTCGACACGATTCTACACTGTGAATACGCTGATTGCCACTCTCAGCGTCGAAACACGACAACAAACTCGCAATGCGCAATCTTTCCTCCATTTAGACGAAAACTGACTGTAATTTCCGTCCCGCTGGAGACATTTCGACGTTTTAACGCTCATTTGACACGATTTTACACTGTGAATATGCTGGTTGCCACTTTCAGCGTCGAAACACGCCATCAAACTCGCAAAGCGCAATCTTTCCTCGATTTAGACGAAAACTGATTGTAATTTCCGTCCCGCTGGAGATATTTCGACGTTTTAACGCTCATTCGACACGATTTTACACTGTGAATACGCTGATTGCCACTCTCAGCGTCGAAACACGACAACAAACTCGCAATGCGCAATCTTTCCTCCATTTAGACGAAAACTGATTGTAATTTCCGTCCCGCTGGAGATATTTCGACGTTTTAACGCTCATTCGACACGATTTTACACTGTGAATACGCTGGATGCCACTTTCAGCGTCAAAACACACCAACAAACTCGCAAAGCGCAATCTTTCCTCGATTTAGACGAAAACTGACTGTAATTTCCGTCCCGCTGGAGATATTTCGACGTTTTAACGCTCATTCGACAGGATTTTACACTGTGAATACGCTGATTGCCACTCTCAGCGTCGAAACACGACAACAAACTCGCAATGCGCAATCTTTCCTCCATTTAGACGAAAACTGACTGTAATTTCCGTCCCGCTGGAGACATTTCGACGTTTTAACGCTCATTCGACACGATTTTACACTGTGAATATGCTGGTTGCCACTTTCAGCGTCGAAACACGCCAACAAACTCGCAAAGCGCAATCTTTCCTCGATTTAGACGAAAACTGATTGTAATTTCCGTCCCGCTGGAGATATTTCGACGATTTAACGCTCATTCGACACGATTTTACACTGTGAATATGCTGGATGCCACTTTCAGCGTCGAAACGCGCCAACAAACTCGCAAAGCGCAATCTTTCCTCGATTTAGACGAAAACTGACTGTAATTTCCGTCCCGCTGGAGATATTTCGACGTTTTAACGCTCATTCGACACGATTTTACACTGTGAATATGCTGGTTGCCACTTTCAGCGTCGAAACACGCCAACAAACTCGCAAAGCGCAATCTTTCCTCGATTTAGACGAAAACTGATTGTAATATCCATCCCGCTGGAGATATTTCGACGTTTTAACGCTCATTCGACACGATTTTACACTGTGAATATGCTGGTTGCCACTTTCAGCGTCGAAACTCGCCAACAAACTCGCAAAGCGCAATCTTTCCTCGATTTAGACGAAAACTGACTGTAATTTCCGTCCCGCTGGAGATATTTCGACGTTTTAACGCTCATTCGACACGATTTTACACTGTGAATATGCTGGTTGCCACTTTCAGCGTCGAAACACGCCATCAAACTCGCAAAGCGCAATCTTTCCTCGATTTAGACGAAAACTGACTGTAATTTCCGTCCCGCTGGAGATATTTCGACGTTTTAACGCTCATTCGACACGATTTTACACTGTGAATATGCTGGTTGCCACTTTCAGCGTCGAAACACGCCAACAAACTCGCAAAGCGCAATCTTTCCTCGATTTAGACGAAAACTGATTGTAATTTCCGTCCCGCTGGAGATATTTCGACGTTTTAACGCTCATTCGACACGATTTTACACTGTGAATATGCTGGTTGCCACTTTCAGCGTCGAAACTCGCCAACAAACTCGCAAAGCGCAATCTTTCCTGGATTTAGACGAAAACTGACTGTAATTTCCGTCCCGCTGGAGATATTTCGACGTTTTAACGCTCATTCGACGCGAATTTACACTGTGAATATGCTGGATGCCACTTTCAGCGTCGAAACACGCCATCAAACTCGCAAAGCGCAATCTTTCCTCGATTTAGACGAAAACTGACTGTAATTTCCGTCCCGCTGGAGATACTTCGACGTTTTAAGGCTCATTCGACACGATTTTACACTGTGAATATGCTGGTTGCCACTTTCAGCGTCGAAACACGCCATCAAACTCGCAAAGCGCAATCTTTCCTCGATTTAGACGAAAACTGACTGTAATTTCCGTCCCGCTGGAGATATTTCGACGTTTTAACGCTCATTCGACACGATTTTACACTGTGAATATGCTGGTTGCCACTTTCAGCGTCGAAACACGCCAACAAACTCGCAAAGCGCAATCTTTCCTCGATTTAGACGAAAACTGATTGTAATTTCCGTCCCGCTGGAGATATTTCGACGTTTTAACGCTCATTAGACATGATTTTACACTGTGAATACGCTGATTGCCACTCTCAGCGTCGAAACACGACAACATACTCGCAATGCGCAATCTTTCCTCGATTTAGACGAAAACTGATTGTAATTTCCGTCCCGCTGGAGATATTTCGACGTTTTAACGCTCATTCGACACGATTTTACATTGTGAATATGCTGGATGCCACTTTCAGCGTCAAAACACACCAACAAACCCGCAAAGCGCAATCTTTCCTCGATTTAGACGAAAACTGACTGTAATTTCCGTACCGCTGGAGATATTTCGACGTTTTAACGCTCATTCGACACGATTTTACACTGTGAATACGCTGGATGCCACTTTCAGCGTCAAAACACACCAACAAACTCGCAAAGCGCAATCTTTCCTCGATTTAGACGAAAACTGATTGTAATTTCCGTCCCGCTGGAGATATTTCGACGTTTTAACGCTCATTCGACACGATTTTACACTGTGAATATGCTGGATGCCACTTTCAGCGTCGAAACGCGCCAACAAACTCGCAAAGCGCAATCTTTCCTCGATTTAGACGAAAACTGACTGTAATTTCCGTCCCGCTGGAGATATTTCGACGTTTTAACGCTCATTCGACGCGAATTTACACTGTGAATATGCTGGATGCCACTTTCAGCGTCGAAACACGACAACAAACTCGCAATGCGCAATCTTTCCTCCATTTAGACGAAAACTGACTGTAATTTCCGTCCTGCTGGAGACATTTCGACGTTTTAACGCTCATTCGACACGATTTTACACTGTGAATATGCTGGTTGCCACTTTCAGCGTCGAAACACGCCAACAAACTCGCAAAGCGCAATCTTTCCTCGATTTAGACGAAAACTGATTGTAATTTCCGTCCCGCTGGAGATATTTCGACGTTTTAACGCTCATTCGACACGATTTTACACTGTGAATATGCTGGTTGCCACTTTCAGCGTCGAAACACGCCAACAAACTCGCAAAGCGCAATCTTTCCTCGATTTAGACGAAAACTGACTGTAATTTCCGTCCCGCTGGAGATATTTCGACGTGTTAACGCTCAATCGACACGATTTTACACTGTGAATATGCTGCAAGTCACATTAAGCGTCGAAACACACCAACACACTCGCAAAGCGCAATCATTCCTCGATTTAGACGAAAACTGACTGTGATTTCAGTCCCGCTGGAGATATTTCGACGTTTTAACGCTCATTCGACACGATTTTACACTGTGCATATGCTGGATGCCACTTACAGCGTCGAAACACGCCAACAAACTCGCAATGCGCAATCTTTCCTCCATTTAGACGAAAACTGACTGTAATTTCCGTCCCGCTGGAGATATTTCGACGTTTTAACGCTCATTCGACAGGATTTTACACTGTGAATATGCTGGTTGCCACTTTCAGCGTCGAAACACGCCAACAAACTCGCAAAGCGCAATCTTTCCTCGATTTAGACGAAACCTGACTGTAATTTCCGTCCCGCTGGAGATATTTCGACGTTTTAACGCTCATTCGACACGATTTTACACTGTGAATATGCTGGTTGCCACTTTCAGCGTCGAAACACGCCAACAAACTCGCAAAGCGCAATCTTTCCTCGATTTAGACGAAAACTGACTGTAATTTCCGTCCCGCTGGAGATATTTCGACGTGTTAACGCTCAATCGACACGATTTTACACTGTGAATATGCTGCAAGTCACATTAAGCGTCGAAACACACCAACACACTCGCAAAGCGCAATCATTCCTCGATTTAGACGAAAACTGACTGTGATTTCAGTCCCGCTGGAGATATTTCGACGTTTTAACGCTCATTCGACACGATTTTACACTGTGCATATGCTGGATGCCACTTACAGCGTCGAAACACGCCAACAAACTCGCAATGCGCAATCTTTCCTCCATTTAGACGAAAACTGACTGTAATTTCCGTCCCGCTGGAGATATTTCGACGTTTTAACGCTCATTCGACAGGATTTTACACTGTGAATATGCTGGTTGCCACTTTCAGCGTCGAAACACGCCAACAAACTCGCAAAGCGCAATCTTTCCTCGATTTAGACGAAACCTGACTGTAATTTCCGTCCCGCTGGAGATATTTCGACGTTTTAACGCTCATTCGACACGATTTTACACTGTGAATATGCTGGTTGCCACTTTCAGCGTCGAAACACGCCAACAAACTCGCAAAGCGCAATCTTTCCTCGATTTAGACGAAACCTGACTGTAATTTCCGTCCCGCTGGAGATATTTCGACGTTTAGACGCTCATCCGACACGATTTTACACTGTGAATATGCTGGATGACACTTTAAGCGTCGAAACACGCCAACAAACTCGCAAAGCGCAATCTTTCCTCGATTTAGACGAAAACTGACTGTAATTTCCGTCCCACTGGAGATATTTCGACGTTTTAACGCTCATTAGACACGATTTTACACTGTGAATATGCTGGATGACACTTTCAGCGTCGAAACACGCCAACAAACTCGCAAAGCGCAATCTTTCCTCGATTTAGACGAAAACTGACTGTAATTTCCGTCCCGCTGGAGATATTTCGACGTTTTAAACGCTCATTCGACAGGATTTTACACTGTGAATACGCTGATTGCCACTCTCAGCGTCGAAACACGACAACAAACTCGCAATGCGCAATCTTTCCTCCATTTAGACGAAAACTGACTGTAATTTCCGTCCCGCTGGAGACATTTCGACGTTTTAACGCTCATTCGACACGATTTTACACTGTGAATATGCTGGTTGCCACTTTCAGCGTCGAAACTCGCCAACAAACTCGCAAAGCGCAATCTTTCCTCGATTTAGACGAAAACTGACTGTAATTTCCGTCCCGCTGGAGATATTTCGACGTTTTAACGCTCATTCGACGCGAATTTACACTGTGAATATGCTGGATGCCACTTTCAGCGTCGAAACACGACAACAAACTCGCAATGCGCAATCATTCCTCCATTTAGACGAAAACTGACTGTAATTTCCGTCCCGCTGGAGATATTTCGACGTTTTAACGCTCATTCGACAGGATTTTACACTGTGAATACGCTGATTGCCACTCTCAGCGTCGAAACACGACAACAAACTCGCAATGCGCAATCTTTCCTCCATTTAGACGAAAACTGACTGTAATTTCCGTCCCGCTGGAGACATTTCGACGTTTTAACGCTCATTCGACACGATTTTACACTGTGAATATGCTGGTTGCCACTTTCAGCGTCGAAACACGCCAACAAACTCGCAAAGCGCAATCTTTCCTCGATTTAGACGAAACCTGACTGTAATTTCCGTCCCGCTGGAGATATTTCGACGTTTTAACGCTCATTCGACACGATTTTACACTGTGAATATGCTGGTTGCCACTTTCAGCGTCGAAACACGCCAACAAACTCGCAAAGCGCAATCTTTCCTCGATTTAGACGAAACCTGACTGTAATTTCCGTCCCGCTGGAGATATTTCGACGTTTAGACGCTCATCCGACACGATTTTACACTGTGAATATGCTGGATGACACTTTAAGCGTCGAAACACGCCAACAAACTCGCAAAGCGCAATCTTTCCTCGATTTAGACGAAAACTGACTGTAATTTCCGTCAAACTGGAGATATTTCGACGTTTTAACGCTCATTAGACACGATTTTACACTGTGAATATGCTGGATGACACTTTCAGCGTCGAAACACGCCAACAAACTCGCAAAGCGCAATCTTTCCTCGATTTAGACGAAAACTGACTGTAATTTCCGTCCCGCTGGAGACATTTCGACGTTTTAACGCTCATTCGACACGATTTTACACCGTGAATATGCTGGTTGCCACTCTCAGCGTCGAAACACGACAACAAACTCGCAATGCGCAATCTTTCCTCCATTTAGACGAAAACTGACTGTAATTTCCGTCCCGCTGGAGATATTTCGACGTTTTAACGCTCATTCGACAGGATTTTACACTGTGAATACGCTGATTGCCACTCTCAGCGTCGAAACACGACAACAAACTCGCAATGCGCAATCTTTCCTCCATTTAGACGAAAACTGACTGTAATTTCCGTCCCGCTGGAGACATTTCGACGTTTTAACGCTCATTTGACACGATTTTACACTGTGAATATGCTGGTTGCCACTTTCAGCGTCGAAACACGCCAACAAACTCGCAAAGCGCAATCTTCCTCGATTTAGACGAAAACTGATTGTAATATCCGTCCCGCTGGAGATATTTCGACGTTTTAACGCTCATTCGACACGATTTTACACTGTCAATATGCTGGTTGCCACTTTCAGCGTCGAAGCTCGCCAACAAAATCGCAAAGCGCAATCTTTCCTCGATTTAGACGAAAACTGACTGTAATTTCCGTCCCGCTGGAGATATTTCGACGTTTTAACGCTCATTCGACGCGAATTTACACTGTGAATATGCTGGATGCCACTTTCAGCGTCAAAACACGCCAGCAAACTCGCAAAGCGCAATCTTTCCTCGATTTAGACGAAAACTGATTGTAATTTCCATCCCGCTGGAGATATTTCGACGTTTTAACGCTCATTCGACACGATTTTACACTGTGAATATGCTGGTTGCCACTTTCAGCGTCGAAACACGCCATCAAACTCGCAAAGCGCAATCTTTCCTCGATTTAGACGAAAACTGACTGTAATTTCCGTCCCGCTGGAGATATTTCGACGTTTTAACGCTCATTCGACACGATTTTACACTGTGAATATGCTGGTTGCCACTTTCAGCGTCGAAACACGCCAACAAACTCGCAAAGCGCAATCTTTCCTCGATTTAGACGAAAACTGATTGTAATTTCCGTCCCGCTGGAGATATTTCGACGTTTTAACGCTCATTCGACACGATTTTACACTGTGAATATGCTGGTGCCACTTTCAGCGTCGAAACTCGCCAACAAACTCGCAAAGCGCAATCTTTCCTGGATTTAGACGAAAACTGACTGTAATTTCCGTCCCGCTGGAGATATTTCGACGTTTTAACGCTCATTCGACGCGAATTTACACTGTGAATATGCTGGATGCCACTTTCAGCGTCGAAACACGCCATCAAACTCGCAAAGCGCAATCTTTCCTCGATTTAGACGAAAACTGACTGTAATTTCCGTCCCGCTGGAGATACTTCGACGTTTTAAGGCTCATTCGACACGATTTTACACTGTGAATATGCTGGTTGCCACTTTCAGCGTCGAAACACGCCATCAAACTCGCAAAGCGCAATCTTTCCCTCGATTTAGACGAAAACTGACTGTAATTTCCGTCCCGCTGGAGATATTTCGACGTTTTAAACGCTCATTCGACACGATTTTACACTGTGAATATGCTGGTTGCCACTTTCAGCGTCGAAACACGCCAACAAACTCGCAAAGCGCAATCTTTCCTCGATTTAGACGAAAACTGATTGTAATTTCCGTCCCGCTGGAGATATTTCGACGTTTTAACGCTCATTCGACACGATTTTACACTGTGAATATGCTGGATGCCACTTTCAGCGTCGAAACGCGCCAACAAACTCGCAAAGCGCAATCTTTCCACGATTTAGACGAAAACTGACTGTAATTTCCGTCCCGCTGGAGATATTTCGACGTTTTAACGCTCATTCGACACGATTTTACACTGTGAATATGCTGGTTGCCACTTTCAGCGTCGAAACTCGCCAACAAACTCGCAAAGCGCAATCTTTCCTCGATTTAGACGAAAACTGACTGTAATTTCCGTCCCGCTGGAGATATTTCGACGTTTTAACGCTCATTCGACGCGAATTTACACTGTGAATATGCTGGATGCCACTTTCAGCGTCGAAACACGACAACAAACTCGCAATGCGCAATCTTTCCTCCATTTAGACGAAAACTGACTGTAATTTCCGTCCCGCTGGAGACATTTCGACGTCTTAACGCTCATTCGACACGATTTTACACTGTGAATATGCTGGTTGCCACTTTCAGCGTCGAAACACGCCAACAAACTCGCAAAGCGCAATCTTTCCTGGATTTAGACGAAAACTGACTGTAATTTCCGTCCCGCTAGAGATATTTCGACGTTTTAACGCTCATTCGACACGATTTTACACTGTGAATATGCTGGGTTGCCACTTTCAGCGTCGAAACACGCCAACAAACTCGCAAAGCGCAATCTTTCCTCGGTTTAGACGAAAACTGACTGTAATTTCCGTCCCGCTGGAGATATTTCGACGTTTTAAGGCTCATTCGACACGATTTGACACTGTGAATATGCTGGTTGCCACTTTCAGCGTCGAAACACGCCAACAAACTCGCAAAGCGCAATCTTTCCTCGATTTAGACGAAAACTGATTGTAATTTCCGTCCCGCTGGAGATATTTCCACGTTTAACGCTCATTCGACGCGAATTTACACTGTGAATATGCTGGATGCCACTCTCAGCGTCGAAACACGACAACAAACTCGCAATGCGCAATCTTTCCTCCATTTAGACGAAAACTGACTGTAATTTCCGTCCCGCTGGAGACATTTCGACGTTTTAACGCTCATTCGACACGATTTTACACTGTGAATATGCTGGTTGCCACTTTCAGCGTCGAAACACGCCAACAAACTCGCAAAGGCGCAATCTTTCCTGGATTAGACGAAAACTGACTGTAATTTCCGTCCCGCTAGAGATATTTCGACGTTTTAACGCTCATTCGACACGATTTTACACTGTGAATATGCTGGTTGCCACTTTCAGCGTCGAAAAACACGCCAACAAACTCGCAAAGCGCAATCTTTCCTCGGTTAGACGAAAACTGACTGTAATTTCCGTCCCGCTGGAGATATTTCGACGTTTTAAGGCTCATTCGACACGATTTTACACTGTGAATATGCTGGTTGCCACTTTCAGCGTCGAAACACGCCAACAAACTCGCAAAGCGCAATCTTTCCTCGATTTGACGAAAACTGATTGTAATTTCCGTCCCGCTGGAGATATTTCGACGTTTAACGCTCATTCGACGCGAATTTACACTGTGAATATGCTGGATGCCACTCTCAGCGTCGAAACACGACAACAAACTCGCAATGCGCAATCTTTCCTCCATTTAGACGAAAACTGACTGTAATTTCCGTCCCGCTGGAGACATTTCGACGTTTTAACGCTCATTCGACACGATTTTACACTGTGAATATGCTGGTTGCCACTTTCAGCGTCGAAACACGCCAACAAACTCGCAAAGCGCAATCTTTCCTCGATTTAGACGAAAACTGAGTGTAATTTCCGTCCCGCTGGAGATATTTCGACGTTTTTAACGCTCATTCGACACGATTTTACATTGTGAATATGCTGGATGCCACTTTCAGCGTCAAAACACACCAACAAACCCGCAAAGCGCAATCTTTCCTCGATTTAGATGAAAACTGACTGTACATTTCCGTACCGCTGGAGATATTTCGACGTTTTAACGCTCATTCGACACGATTTTACACTGTGAATACGCTGGATGCCACTTTCAGCGTCAAAACACACCAACAAACTCGCAAAGCGCAATCTTTCCTCGATTTAGACGAAAACTGACTGTAATTTCCGTCCCGCTGGAGATATTTCGACGTTTTAACGCTCATTCGACAGGATTTTACACTGTGAATACGCTGATTGCCACTCTCAGCGTCGAAACACGACAACAAACTCGCAATGCGCAATCTTTCCTCCATTTAGACGAAAACTGACTGTAATTTCCGTCCCGCTGGAGACATTTCGACGTTTTAACGCTCATTCGACACGATTTTACACTGTGAATATGCTGGTTGCCACTTTCAGTGTCGAAACACGCCAACAAACTCGCAAAGCGCAATCTTTCCTCGATTTAGACGAAAACTGATTGTAATTTCCGTCCCGCTGGAGATATTTCGACGTTTTAACGCTCATTCGACACGATTTGACACTGTGAATATGCTGGATGCCACTTTCAGCGTCGAAACGCGCCAACAAACTCGCAAAGCGCAATCTTTCCACGATTTAGACGAAAACTGACTGTAATTTCCGTCCCGCTGGAGACATTTCGACGTTTTAACGCTCATTCGACACGATTTTACACTGTGAATATGCTGGTTGCCACTTTCAGCGTCGAAACACGCCAACAAACTCGCAAAGCGCAATCTTTCCTCGATTTAGACAAAAACTGATTGTAATTTCCGTCCCGCTGGAGATATTTCGACGTTTTAACGCTCATTCGACACGATTTTACACTGTGAATATGCTGGTTGCCACATTCAGCGTCGAAACTCGCCAACAAACTCGCAAAGCGCAATCTTTCCTGGATTTAGACGAAAACTGACTGTAATTTCCGTCCCGCTAGAGATATTTCGACGTTTTAACGCTCATTCGACGCGAATTTACACTGTGAATATGCTGGATGCCACTTTCAGCGTCAAAACACACCAACAAACCCGCAAAGCGCAATCTTTCCTCGATTTAGATGAAAACTGACTGTAATTTCCGTACCGCTGGAGATATTTCGACGTTTTAACGCTCATTCGACACGATTTTACACTGTGAATACGCTGGATGCCACTTTCAGCGTCAAAACACACCAACAAACTCGCAAAGCGCAATCTTTCCTCGATTTAGACGAAAACTGACTGTAATTTCCGTCCCGCTGGAGATATTTCGACGTTTTAACGCTCATTCGACAGGATTTTACACTGTGAATACGCTGGTTGCCACTTTCAGCGTCGAAACACGCCAACAAACTCGCAAAGCGCAATCTTTCCTCGATTTAGACGAAAACTGATTGTAATTTCCGTCCCGCTGGAGATATTTCGACGTTTTAACGCTCATTCGACACGATTTTACACTGTGAATACGCTGATTGCCACTTTCAGCGTCGAAACACGCCATCAAACTCGCAAAGCGCAATCTTTCCTCGATTTAGACGAAAACTGACTGTAATTTCCGTCCCGCTGGAGATATTTCGACGTTTTAACGCTCATTCGACAGGATTTTACACTGTGAATATGCTGGTTGCCACTTTCAGCGTCGAAACACGCCAACAAACTCGCAAAGCGCAATCTTTCCTCGATTTAGACGAAAACTGATTCTAATTTCCGTACCGCTGGAGATATTTCGACGTTTTAACGCTCATTCGACACGATTTTACATTGTGAATATGCTGGATGCCACTTTCAGCGTCAAAACACACCAACAAACCCGCAAAGCGCAATCTTTCCTCGATTTAGATGAAAAGTGACTGTAATTTCCGTACCGCTGGAGATGTTTCGACGTTTTAACGCTCATTCGACACGATTTTACATTGGGAATATGCTGGATGCCACTTTCAGCGTCGAAACTCGCCAACAAACTCGCAAAGCGCAATCTTTCCTCGATTTAGACGAAAACTGACTGTAATTTCCGTCCCGCTGGAGATATTTCGACGTTTTAACGCTCATTCGACACGATTTTACATTGTGAATATGCTGGATGCCACTTTCAGCGTCAAAACACACCAACAAACCCGCAAAGCGCAATCTTTCCTCGATTTAGATGAAAACTGAATGTAATTTCCGTCCCGCTGGAGATATTTCGACGTTTTAACGCTCATTCGACACGATTTTACATTGTGAATATGCTGGATGCCACTTTCAGCGTCAAAACACACCAACAAACCCGCAAAGCGCAATCTTTCCTCGATTTAGACGAAAACTGACTGTAATTTCCGTACCGCTGGAGATATTTCGACGTTTTAACGCTCATTCGACACGATTTTACATTGTGAATATGCTGGATGCCACTTTCAGCGTCAAAACACACCAACAAACCCGCAAAGCGCAATCTTTCCTCGATTTAGATGAAAACTGAATGTAATTTCCGTCCCGCTGGAGATATTTCGACGTTTTAACGCTCATTCGACACGATTTTACATTGTGAATATGCTGGATGCCACTTTCAGCGTCCAAACACACCAACAAACTCGCAAAGCGCAATCTTTCCTCGATTTAGATGAAAACTGACTGTAATTTCCGTACCGCTGGAGATATTTCGACGTTTTAACGCTCATTCGACACGATTTTACACTGTGAATACGCTGGATGCCACTTTCAGCGTCAAAACACACCGACAAACTCGCAAAGCGCAATCTTTCCTCGATTTAGACGAAAACTGACTGTAATTTCCGTCCCGCTGGAGATATTTCGACGTTTTAACGCTCATTCGACACGATTTTACACTGTGAATATGCTGGATCCCACTTTCAGCGTCGAAACGCGCCAACAAACTCGCAAAGCGCAATCTTTCCTGGATTTAGACGAAAACTGACTGTAATTTCCGTCCCGCTGGAGATATTTCGTCGTTTTAACGCTCATTCGACGCGAATTTACACTGTGAATATGCTGGATGCCACTTTCAGCGTCGAAACACGCCATCAAACTCGCAAAGCGCAATCTTTCCTCGATTTAGACGAAAACTGACTGTAATTTCCGTCCCGCTGGAGATATTTCGACGTTTTAAGGCTCATTCGACACGATTTTACACTGTGAATATGCTGGTTGCCACTTTCAGTGTCGAAACACGCCAACAAACTCGCAAAGCGCAATCTTTCCTCGATTTAGACGAAAACTGACTGTAATTTCCGTCCCGCTGGAGATATTTCGACGTTTTAACGCTCATTCGACAGGATTTTACACTGTGAATATGCTGGTTGCCACTTTCAGCGTCGAAACACGCCAACAAACTCGCAAAGCGCAATCTTTCCTCGATTTAGACGAAAACTGATTCTAATTTCCGTACCGCTGGAGATATTTCGACGTTTTAACGCTCATTCGACACGATTTTACATTGTGAATATGCTGGATGCCACTTTCAGCGTCAAAACACACCAACAAACCCGCAAAGCGCAATCTTTCCTCGATTTAGATGAAAAGTGACTGTAATTTCCGTACCGCTGGAGATATTTCGACGTTTTAACGCTCATTCGACACGATTTTACACTGTGAATATGCTGGTTGCCACTTTCAGCGTCGAAACACGCCAACAAACTCGCAAAGCGCAATCTTTCCTCGATTTAGACGAAAACTGACTGTAATTTCCGTCCCGCTGGAGATATTTCGACGTTTTAACGCTCATTCGACACGATTTTACATTGTGAATATGCTGGATGCCACTTTCAGCGTCAAAACACACCAACAAACCCGCAAAGCGCAATCTTTCCTCGATTTAGATGAAAACTGACTGTAATTTCCGTACCGCTGGAGATATTTCGACGTTTTAACGCTCATTCGACACGATTTTACATTGTGAATATGCTGGATGCCACTTTCAGCGTCAAAACACACCAACAAACCCGCAAAGCGCAATCTTTCCTCGATTTAGATGAAAACTGACTGTAATTTCCGTACCGCTGGAGATATTTCGACGTTTTAACGCTCATTCGACACGATTTTACATTGTGAATATGCTGGATGCCACTTTCAGCGTCAAAACACACCAACAAACCCGCAAAGCGCAATCTTTCCTCGATTTAGATGAAAGCTGACTGTAATTTCCGTCCCGCTGGAGATATTTCGACGTTTTAACGCTCATTCGACACGATTTTACATTGTGAATATGCTGGATGCCACTTTCAGCGTCCAAACACACCAACAAACTCGCAAAGCGCAATCATTCCTCGATTTAGATGAAAACTGACTGTAATTTCCGTACCGCTGGAGATATTTCGACGTTTTAACGCTCATTCGACACGATTTTACACTGTGAATACGCTGGATGCCACTTTCAGCGTCAAAACACACCGACAAACTCGCAAAGCGCAATCTTTCCTCGATTTAGACGAAAACTGACTGTAATTTCCGTCCCGCTGGAGATATTTCGACGTTTTAACGCTCATTCGACACGATTTTACACTGTGAATATGCTGGATACCACTTTCAGCGTCGAAACGCGCCAACAAACTCGCAAAGCGCAATCTGTCCTGGATTTAGACGAAAACTGACTGTAATTTCCGTCCCGCTGGAGATATTTCGTCGTTTTAACGCTCATTCGACGCGAATTTACACTGTGAATATGCTGGATGCCACTTTCAGCGTCGAAACACGCCATCAAACTCGCAAAGCGCAATCTTTCCTCGATTTAGACGAAAACTGACTGTAATTTCCGTCCCGCTGGAGATATTTCGACGTTTTAAGGCTCATTCGACACGATTTTACACTGTGAATATGCTGGTTGCCACTTTCAGCGTCGAAACACGCCAACAAACTCGCAAAGCGCAATCTTTCCTCGATTTAGACGAAAACTGATTGTAATTTCCGTCCCGCTGGAGATATTTCGACGTTTTAACGCTCATTCGACACGATTTTACATTGTGAATATGCTGGATGCCACTTTCAGCGTCAAAACACACCAACAAACCCGCAAAGCGCAATCTTTCCTCGATTTAGATGAAAAGTGACTGTAATTTCCGTACCGCTGGAGATATTTCGACGTTTTAACACTCATTCGACACGATTTTACATTGTGAATATGCTGGATGCCACTTTCAGCGTCGAAACTCGCCAACAAACTCGCAAAGCGCAATCTTTCCTCGATTTAGACGAAAACTGACTGTAATTTCCGTCCCGCTGGAGATATTTCGACGTTTTAACGCTCATTCGACACGATTTTACATTGTGAATATGCTGGATGCCACTTTCAGCGTCAAAACACACCAACAAACCCGCAAAGCGCAATCTTTCCTCGATTTAGATGAAAACTGACTGTAATTTCCGTACCGCTGGAGATATTTCGACGTTTTAACGCTCATTCGACACGATTTTACATTGTGAATATGCTGGATGCCACTTTCAGCGTCAAAACACACCAACAAACCCGCAAAGCGCAATCTTTCCTCGATTTAGATGAAAACTGAATGTAATTTCCGTCCCGCTGGAGATATTTCGACGTTTTAACGCTCATTCGACACGATTTTACATTGTGAATATGCTGGATGCCACTTTCAGCGTCCAAACACACCAACAAACTCGCAAAGCGCAATCTTTCCTCGATTTAGATGAAAACTGACTGTAATTTCCGTACCGCTGGAGATATTTCGACGTTTTAACGCTCATTCGACACGATTTTACACTGTGAATACGCTGGATGCCACTTTCAGCGTCAAAACACACCGACAAACTCGCAAAGCGCAATCTTTCCTCGATTTAGACGAAAACTGACTGTAATTTCCGTCCCGCTGGAGATATTTCGACGTTTTAACGCTCATTCGACACGATTTTACACTGTGAATATGCTGGATACCACTTTCAGCGTCGAAACGCGCCAACAAACTCGCAAAGCGCAATCTTTCCTGGATTTAGACGAAAACTGACTGTAATTTCCGTCCCGCTGGAGATATTTCGTCGTTTTAACGCTCATTCGACGCGAATTTACACTGTGAATATGCTGGATGCCACTTTCAGCGTCGAAACACGCCAACAAACTCGCAAAGCGCAATCTTTCCTCGATTTAGACGAAAACTGACTGTAATTTCCGTCCCGCTGGAGATATTTCGACGTTTTAAGGCTCATTCGACACGATTTTACACTGTGAATATGCTGGTTGCCACTTTCAGCGTCGAAACACGCCAACAAACTCGCAAAGCGCAATCTTTCCTCGATTTAGACGAAAACTGATTGTAATTTCCGTCCCGCTGGAGATATTTCGACGTTTTAACGCTCATTCGACACGATTTTACACTGTGAATACGCTGATTGCCACTCTCAGCGTCGAAACACGACAACAAACTCGCAATGCGCAATCTTTCCTCGATTTAGACGAAAACTGACTGTAATTTCCGTCCCGCTGGAGATATTTCGACGTTTTAACGCTCATTCGACACGATTTTACACTGTGAATATGCTGGTTGCCACTTTCAGCGTCGAAACACGCCAACAAACTCGCAAAGCGCAATCTTTCCTCGATTTAGACGAAAACTGATTGTAATTTCCGTCCCGCTGGAGATATTTCGACGTTTTAACGCTCATTCGACGCGAATTTACACTGTGAATATGCTGGATGCCACTTTCAGCGTCAAAACATACCAACAAACCCGCAAAGCGCAATCTTTCCTCGATTTAGACGAAAACTGACTGTAATTTCCGTCCCGCTGGAGATATTTCGACGTTTTAACGCTCATTCGACGCGATTTTACACTGTGAATATGCTGGATGCCACTTTCAGCGTCAAAACACACCAACAAACCCGCAAAGCGCAATCTTTCCTCGATTTAGATGAAAACTGACTGTAATTTCCGTACCGCTGGAGATATTTCGACGTTTTAACGCTCATTCGACACGATTTTACATTGTGAATATGCTGGATACCACCTTCAGTGTCGAAACAAACCAACAAACCCGCAAAGCGCAATCTTTCCTCGATTTAGACGAAAACTGACTGTAATTTCCGTCCCGCTGGAGATATTTCGACGTTTTAACGCTCATTCGACGCGAATTTACACTGTGAATATGCTGGATGCCACTTTCAACGTCAAAACACACCAACAAACCCGCAAAGCGCAATCTTTCC
Source organism: Bombus vestalis (assembly GCA_963556215.1). Classification (NCBI taxonomy): domain Eukaryota; kingdom Metazoa; phylum Arthropoda; class Insecta; order Hymenoptera; family Apidae; genus Bombus; species Bombus vestalis. Next base: position 5,879,799 of record OY744583.1, on the reverse strand, counting down.
TCGATTTAGATGAAAACTGACTGTAATTTCCGTACCGCTGGAGATATTTCGACGTTTTAACGCTCATTCGACACGATTTTACATTGTGAATATGCTGGATGCCACCTTCAGTGTCGAAACAAACCAACAAACCCGCAAAGCGCAATCTTTCCTCGATTTAGACGAAAACTGACTGTAATTTCCGTCCCGCTGGAGATATTTCGACGTTTTAACGCTCATTCGACACGATTTTACACTGTGAATATGCTGGTTGCCACTTTCAGCGTCGAAACTCGCCAACAAACTCGCAAAGCGCAATCTTTCCTCGATTTAGACGAAAACTGACTGTAATTTCCGTCCCGCTGGAGATATTTCGACGTTTTAACGCTCATTCGACGCGAATTTACACTGTGAATATGCTGGATGCCACTTTCAGCGTCAAAACATACCAACAAACCCGCAAAGCGCAATCTTTCCTCGATTTAGACGAAAACTGACTGTAATTTCCGTCCCGCTGGAGATATTTCCACGTTTTAACGCTCATTCGACGCGATTTTACACTGTGAATATGCTGGATGCCACTTTCAGCGTCAAAACACACCAACAAACCCGCAAAGCGCAATCTTTCCTCGATTTAGATGAAAACTGACTGTAATTTCCGTCCCGCTGGAGATATTTCGACGTTTTAACGCTCATTCGACACGATTTTACATTGTGAATATGCTGGATGCCACTTTCAGCGTCAAAACACACCAACAAACCCGCAAAGCGCAATCTTTCCTCGATTTAGATGAAAACTGACTGTAATTTCCGTCCCGCTGGAGATATTTCGACGTTTTAACGCTGATTCGACACGATTTTACACTGTGAATATGCTGGTTGCCACTTTCAGCGTCAAAACACACCAACAAACCCGCAAAGCGCAATCTTTCCTCGATTTAGATGAAAACTGACTGTAATTTCCGTCCCGCTGGAGATATTTCGACTTTTTAACGCTCACTCGACAGGATTTTACACTGTGAATATGCTGGTTGCCACTTTCAGCGTCGAAACACGCCAACAAACTCGCAAAGCGCAATCTTTCCTCGATTTAGACGAAAACTGATTCTAATTTCCGTACCGCTGGAGATATTTCGACGTTTTAACGCTCATTCGACACGATTTTACATTGTGAATATGCTGGATGCCACTTTCAGCGTCAAAACACACCAACAAACCCGCAAAGCGCAATCTTTCCTCGATTTAGATGAAAAGTGACTGTAATTTCCGTACCGCTGGAGATATTTCGACGTTTTAACGCTCATTCGACGCGATTTTACATTGTGAATATGCTGGATGCCACTTTCAGCGTCGAAACTCGCCAACAAACTCGCAAAGCGCAATCTTTCCTCGATTTAGACGAAAACTGACTGTAATTTCCGTCCCGCTGGAGATATTTCGACGTTTTAACGCTCATTCGACACGATTTTACATTGTGAATATGCTGGATGCCACTTTCAGCGTCAAAACACACCAACAAACCCGCAAAGCGCAATCTTTCCTCGATTTAGATGAAAACTGACTGTAATTTCCGTACCGCTGGAGATATTTCGACGTTTTAACGCTCATTCGACACGATTTTACATTGTGAATATGCTGGATGCCACTTTCAGCGTCAAAACACACCAACAAACCCGCAAAGCGCAATCTTTCCTCGATTTAGATGAAAACTGAATGTAATTTCCGTCCCGCTGGAGATATTTCGACGTTTTAACGCTCATTCGACACGATTTTACATTGTGAATATGCTGGATGCCACTTTCAGCGTCCAAACACACCAACAAACTCGCAAAGCGCAATCTTTCCTCGATTTAGATGAAAACTGACTGTAATTTCCGTACCGCTGGAGATATTTCGACGTTTTAACGCTCATTCGACACGATTTTACATTGTGAATATGCTGGATGCCACTTTCAGCGTCAAAACACACCAACAAACCCGCAAAGCGCAATCTTTCCTCGATTTAGACGAAAACTGACTGTAATTTCCGTCCCGCTGGAGATATTTCGACGTTTTAACGCTCATTCGACGCGATTTTACACTGTGAATATGCTGGATGCCACTTTCAGCGTCAAAACACACCAACAAACCCGCAAAGCGCAATCTTTCCTCGATTTAGATGAAAACTGACTGTAATTTCCGTACCGCTGGAGATATTTCGACGTTTTAACGCTCATTCGACATGATTTTACATTGTGAATATGCTGGATACCACCTTCAGTGTCGAAACAAACCAACAAACCCGCAAAGCGCAATCTTTCCTCGATTTAGACGAAAACTGACTGTAATTTCCGTCCCGCTGGAGATATTTCGACGTTTTAACGCTCATTCGACGCGAATTTACACTGTGAATATGCTGGATGCCACTTTCAGCGTCAAAACACACCAACAAACCCGCAAAGCGCAATCTTTCCTCGATTTAGATGAAAAGTGACTGTAATTTCCGTACCGCTGGAGATATTTCGACGTTTTAACGCTCATTCGACACGATTTTACATTGTGAATATGCTGGATGCCACTTTCAGCGTCAAAACACACCAACAAACCCGCAAAGCGCAATCTTTCCTCGATTTAGATGAAAACTGACTGTAATTTCCGTACCGCTGGAGATATTTCGACGTTTTAACGCTCATTCGACACGATTTTACATTGTGAATATGCTGGATGCCACTTTCAGCGTCGAAACACGCCATCAAACTCGCAAAGCGCAATCTTTCCTCGATTTAGACGAAAACTGACTGTAATTTCCGTCCCGCTGGAGATATTTCGACGTTTTAACGCTCATTCGACGCGAATTTACACTGTGAATATGCTGGATGCCACTTTCAGCGTCAAAACACACCAACAAACCCGCAAAGCGCAATCTTTCCTCGATTTAGATGAAAACTGACTGTAATTTCCGTACCGCTGGAGATATTTCGACGTTTTAACGCTCATTCGACACGATTTTACATTGTGAATATGCTGGATGCCACCTTCAGTGTCGAAACAAACCAACAAACCCGCAAAGCGCAATCTTTCCTCGATTTAGACGAAAACTGACTGTAATTTCCGTCCCGCTGGAGATATTTCGACGTTTTCACGCTCATTCGACACGATTTTACACTGTGAATATGCTGGTTGCCACTTTCAGCGTCGAAACTCGCCAATAAACTCGCAAAGCGCAACCTTTCCTCGATTTAGACGAAAACTGACTGTAATTTCCGTCCCGCTGGAGATATTTCGACATATTAACGCTCATTCGACACGATTTTACACTGTGAATATGCTGGATGCCACTTTCAGCGTCGAAACACGCCATCAAACTCGCAAAGCGCAATCTTTCCTCGATTTAGACGAAAACGGACTGTAATTTCCGTCCCGCTGGAGATATTTCGACGTTTTAACGCTCATTCGACACGATTTTACACTGTGAATATGCTGGTTGCCACTTTCAGCGTCGAAACACACCAACAAACTCGCAAAGCGCAATCTTTCCTCGATTTAGATGAAAACTGACTGTAATTTCCGTACCGCTGGAGATATTTCGACGTTTTAACGCTCATTCGACACGATTTTACACTGTGAATATGCTGGATGCCACTTTCAGCGTCGAAACGCGCCAACAAACTCGCAAAGCGCAATCTTTCCTCGATTTAGACGAAAACTGACTGTAATTTCCGTACCGCTGGAGATATTTCGACGTTTTAACGCTCATTCGACACGATTTTACACTGTGAATATGCTGGTTGCCACTTTCAGCGTCGAAACACGCCAACAAACTCGCAAAGCGCAATCTTCCCTCGATTTAGACGAAAACTGATTGTAATTTCCGTCCCGCTGGAGATATTTCGACGTTTTAACGCTCATTCGACACGATTTTACACTGTGAATATGCTGGTTGCCACTTTCATCGTCGAAACTCGCCAACAAACTTGCAAAGCGCAATCTTTCCTGGATTTAGACGAAAACTGACTGTAATTTCCGTCCCGCTGGAGATATTTCGACGTTTTAACGCTCATTCGACGCGAATTTACACTGTGAATATGCTGGATGCCACTTTCAGCGTCAAAACACACCAGCAAACCCGCAAAGCGCAATCTTTCCTCGATTTAGACGAAAACTGACTGTAATTTCCGTCCCGCTGGAGATATTTCGACGTTTTAACGCTCATTCGACACGATTTTACACTGTGAATATGCTGGTTGCCACTTTCAGCGTCGAAACTCGCCAATAAACTCGCAAAGCGCAATTTTTCCTCGATTTAGACGAAAACTGACTGTAATTTCCGTCCCGCTGGAGATATTTCGACGTTTTAACGCTCATTCGACACGATTTTACATTGTGAATATGCTGGATGCCACTTTCAGCGTCAAAACACACCAACAAACCCGCAAAGCGCAATCTTTCCTCGATTTAGATGAAAACTGACTGTAATTTCCGTCCCGCTGGAGATATTTCGACGTTTTCACGCTCATTCGACACGATTTTACACTGTGAATATGCTGGTTGCCACTTTCAGCGTCGAAACTCGCCAATAAACTCGCAAAGCGCAACCTTTCCTCGATTTAGACGAAAACTGACTGTAATTTCCGTCCCGCTGGAGATATTTCGACATATTAACGCTCATTCGACACGATTTTACACTGTGAATATGCTGGATGCCACTTTCAGCGTCGAAACACGCCATCAAACTCGCAAAGCGCAATCTTTCCTCGATTTAGACGAAAACTGACTGTAATTTCCGTCCCGCTGGAGATATTTCGACGTTTTAACGCTCATTCGACACGATTTTACACTGTGAATATGCTGGTTGCCACTTTCAGCGTCGAAACACGCCAACAAACTCGCAAAGCGCAATCTTTCCTCGATTTAGACGAAAACTGATTGTAATTTCCGTCCCGCTGGAGATATTTCGACGTTTTAACGCTCATTCGACACGATTTTACACTGTGAATATGCTGGTTGCCACTTTCAGCGTCGAAACTCGCCAACAAACTCGCAAAGCGCAATCTTTCCTCGATTTAGACGAAAACTGACTGTAATTTCCGTCCCGCTGGAGATATTTCGACGTTTTAACGCTCATTCGACGCGAATTTACACTGTGAATATGCTGGATGCCACTTTCAGCGTCAAAACATACCAACAAACCCGCAAAGCGCAATCTTTCCTCGATTTAGACGAAAACTGACTGTAATTTCCGTCCCGCTGGAGATATTTCGACGTTTTAACGCTCATTCGACGCGATTTTACACTGTGAATATGCTGGATGCCACTTTCAGCGTCAAAACACACCAACAAACCCGCAAAGCGCAATCTTTCCTCGATTTAGATGAAAACTGACTGTAATTTCCGTACCGCTGGAGATATTTCGACGTTTTAACGCTCATTCGACACGATTTTACATTGTGAATATGCTGGATACCACCTTCAGTGTCGAAACAAACCAACAAACCCGCAAAGCGCAATCTTTCCTCGATTTAGACGAAAACTGACTGTAATTTCCGTCCCGCTGGAGATATTTCGACGTTTTAACGCTCATTCGACGCGAATTTACACTGTGAATATGCTGGATGCCACTTTCAGCGTCAAAACACACCAACAAACCCGCAAAGCGCAATCTTTCCTCGATTTAGATGAAAACTGACTGTAATTTCCGTACCGCTGGAGATATTTCGACGTTTTAACGCTCATTCGACACGATTTTACATTGTGAATATGCTGGATGCCACCTTCAGTGTCGAAACAAACCAACAAACCCGCAAAGCGCAATCTTTCCTCGATTTAGACGAAAACTGACTGTAATTTCCGTCCCGCTGGAGATATTTCGACGTTTTAACGCTCATTCGACACGATTTTACACTGTGAATATGCTGGTTGCCACTTTCAGCGTCGAAACTCGCCAACAAACTCGCAAAGCGCAATCGTTCCTCGATTTAGACGAAAACTGACTGTAATTACCGTCCCGCTGGAGATATTTCGACGTTTTAACGCTCATTCGACGCGAATTTACACTGTGAATATGCTGGATGCCACTTTCAGCGTCAAAACATACCAACAAACCCGCAAAGCGCAATCTTTCCTCGATTTAGACGAAAACTGACTGTAATTTCCGTCCCGCTGGAGATATTTCCACGTTTTAACGCTCATTCGACGCGATTTTACACTGTGAATATGCTGGATGCCACTTTCAGCGTCAAAACACACCAACAAACCCGCAAAGCGCAATCTTTCCTCGATTTAGATGAAAACTGACTGTAATTTCCGTCCCGCTGGAGATATTTCGACGTTTTAACGCTCATTCGACACGATTTTACATTGTGAATATGCTGGATGCCACTTTCAGCGTCAAAACACACCAACAAACCCGCAAAGCGCAATCTTTCATCGATTTAGATGAAAACTGACTGTAATTTCCGTCCCGCTGGAGATATTTCGACGTTTTAACGCTGATTCGACACGATTTTACACTGTGAATATGCTGGTTGCCACTTTCAGCGTCGAAACTCGCCAACAAACTCGCAAAGCGCAATCTTTCCTCGATTTAGACGAAAACTGACTGTAATTTCCGTCCCGCTGGAGATATTTCGACGTTTTAACGCTCATTCGACACGATTTTACATTGTGAATATGCTGGATGCCACTTTCAGCGTCAAAACACACCAACAAACCCGCAAAGCGCAATCTTTCCTCGATTTAGATGAAAACTGACTGTAATTTAAGTACCGCTGGAGATATTTCGACGTTTCAACGCTCATTCGACACGATTTTACACTGTGAATACGCTGGATGCCACTTTCAGCGTCAAAACACACCAACAAACTCGCAAAGCGCAATCTTTCCTCGATTTAGACGAAAACTGACTGTAATTTCCGTCCCGCTGGAGATATTTCGACGTTTTAACGCTTATTCGACACGATTTTACACTGTGAATATGCTGGATGCCACTTTCGGCGTCGAAACGCGCCAACAAACTCGCAAAGCGCAATCTTTCCTCGATTTAGACGAAAACTGACTGTAATTTCCGTCCCGCTGGAGATATTTCGACGTTTTAACGCTCATTCGACACGATTTTACACTGTGAATATGCTGGTTGCCACTTTCAGCGTCGAAACTCGCCAACAAACTCGCAAAGCGCAATCTTTCCTCGATTTAGACGAAAACTGACTGTAATTTCCGTCCCGCTGGAGATATTTCGACGTTTTAACGCTCATTCGACGCGAATTTACACTGTGAATATGCTGGATGCCACTTTCAGCGTCAAAACACACCAACAAACCCGCAAAGCGCAATCTTTCCTCGAGTTAGACGAAAACTGACTGTAATTTCCGTCCCGCTGGAGATCTTTCGACGTTTTAACGCTCATTCGACACGATTTTACACTGTGAATATGCTGGTTGCCACTTTCAGCGTCGAAACTCGCCAACAAACTCGCAAAGCGCAATCTTTCCTCGATTTAGATGAAAACTGACTGTAATTTCCGTCCCGCTGGAGATATTTCGACGTTTTAACGCTCATTCGACACGATTTTACATTGTGAATATGCTGGATACCACTTTCAGCGTCAAAACACACCAACAAACCCGCAAAGCGCAATCTTTCCTCGATTTAGATGAAAACTGACTGTAATTTCCGTCCCGCTGGAGATATTTCGACGTTTTAACGCTCATTCGACACGATTTTACACTGTGAATATGCTGGTTGCCACTTTCAGCGTCGAAACACGCCAACAAACTCGCAAAGCGCAATCTTTCCTCGATTTAGACGAAAACTGATTGTAATTTCCGTCCCGCTGGAGATATTTCGACGTTTTAACGCTCATTCGACACGATTTTACACTGTGAATACGCTGATTGCCACTCTCAGCGTCGAAACACGACAACAAACTCGCAATGCGCAATCTTTCCTCCATTTAGACGAAAACTGACTGTAATTTCCGTCCCGCTGGAGACATTTCGACGTTTTAACGCTCATTCGACACAATTTTACATTGTGAATATGCTGGATGCCACTTTCAGCGTCCAAACACACCAACAAACTCGCAAAGCGCAATCTTTCCTCGATTTAGATGAAAACTGACTGTAATTTCCGTACCGCTGGAGATATTTCGACGTTTTAACGCTCATTCGACACGATTTTACACTGTGAATATGCTGGATGCCACTTTCAGCGTCGAAACGCGCCAACAAACTCGCAAAGCGCAATCTTTCCTCGATTTAGATGAAAACTGACTGTAATTTCCGTACCGCTGGAGATATTTCGACGTTTTAACGCTCATTCGACACGATTTTACACTGTGAATATGCTGGATGCCACTTTCAGCGTCGAAACGCGCCAACAAACTCGCAAAGCGCAATCTTTCCTCGATTTAGACGAAAACTGACTGTAATTTCCGTCCCGCTGGAGATATTTCGACGTTTTAACGCTCATTCGACACGATTTTACACTGTGAATACGCTGATTGCCACTCTCAGCGTCGAAACACGACAACAAACTCGCAATGCGCAATCTTTCCTCCATTTAGACGAAAACTGACTGTAATTTCCGTCCCGCTGGAGACATTTCGACGTTTTAACGCTCATTCGACACAATTTTACATTGTGAATATGCTGGATGCCACTTTCAGCGTCCAAACACACCAACAAACTCGCAAAGCGCAATCTTTCCTCGATTTAGATGAAAACTGACTGTAATTTCCGTACCGCTGGAGATATTTCGACGTTTTAACGCTCATTCGACACGATTTTACACTGTGAATATGCTGGATGCCACTTTCAGCGTCGAAACGCGCCAACAAACTCGCAAAGCGCAATCTTTCCTCGATTTAGATGAAAACTGACTGTAATTTCCGTACCGCTGGAGATATTTCGACGTTTTAACGCTCATTCGACACGATTTTACACTGTGAATATGCTGGATGCCACTTTCAGCGTCAAAACACACCAACAAACCCGCAAAGCGCAATCTTTCCTCGATTTAGACGAAAACTGACTGTAATTTCCGTCCCGCTGGAGATATTTCCACGTTTTAACGCTCATTCGACGCGATTTTACACTGTGAATATGCTGGATGCCACTTTCAGCGTCAAAACACACCAACAAACCCGCAAAGCGCAATCTTTCCTCGATTTAGATGAAAACTGACTGTAATTTCCGTCCCGCTGGAGATATTTCGACGTTATAACGCTCATTCGACACGATTTTACACTGTGAATACGCTGGATGCCACTTTCAGCGTCAAAACACACCAACAAACTCGCAAAGCGCAATCATACCACGATTTAGACGAAAACTAACTGTAATGTCCGTCCCGCTGGAGATCTTTCGACGTTTTAACGCTCATTCGACACGATTTTACACTGTGAATATGCTGGTTGCCACTTTCAGCGTCGAAACACACCAACAAACCCGCAAAGCGCAATCTTTCCTCGATTTAGATGAAAACTGACTGTAATTTCCGTCCCGCTGGAGATATTTCGACGTTTTAACGCTCATTCGACGCGAATTTACACTGTGAATATGCTGGATGCCACTTTCAGCGTCAAAACACACCAACAAACCCGCAAAGCGCAATCTTTCCTCGAGTTAGACGAAAACTGACTGTAATTTCCGTCCCGCTGGAGATCTTTCGACGTTTTAACGCTCATTCGACACGATTTTACACTGTGAATATGCTGGTTGCCACTTTCAGCGTCGAAACTCGCCAACAAACTCGCAAAGCGCAATCTTTCCTCGATTTAGATGAAAACTGACTGTAATTTCCGTCCCGCTGGAGATATTTCGACGTTTTAACGCTCATTCGACACGATTTTACATTGTGAATATGCTGGATACCACTTTCAGCGTCAAAACACACCAACAAACCCGCAAAGCGCAATCTTTCCTCGATTTAGATGAAAACTGACTGTAATTTCCGTCCCGCTGGAGATATTTCGACGTTTTAACGCTCATTCGACACGATTTTACACTGTGAATATGCTGGTTGCCACTTTCAGCGTCGAAACACGCCAACAAACTCGCAAAGCGCAATCTTTCCTCGATTTAGACGAAAACTGATTGTAATTTCCGTCCCGCTGGAGATATTTCGACGTTTTAACGCTCATTCGACACGATTTTACACTGTGAATACGCTGATTGCCACTCTCAGCGTCGAAACACGACAACAAACTCGCAATGCGCAATCTTTCCTCCATTTAGACGAAAACTGACTGTAATTTCCGTCCCGCTGGAGACATTTCGACGTTTTAACGCTCATTCGACACAATTTTACATTGTGAATATGCTGGATGCCACTTTCAGCGTCCAAACACACCAACAAACTCGCAAAGCGCAATCTTTCCTCGATTTAGATGAAAACTGACTGTAATTTCCGTACCGCTGGAGATATTTCGACGTTTTAACGCTCATTCGACACGATTTTACACTGTGAATATGCTGGATGCCACTTTCAGCGTCGAAACGCGCCAACAAACTCGCAAAGCGCAATCTTTCCTCGATTTAGATGAAAACTGACTGTAATTTCCGTACCGCTGGAGATATTTCGACGTTTTAACGCTCATTCGACACGATTTTACACTGTGAATATGCTGGATGCCACTTTCAGCGTCGAAACGCGCCAACAAACTCGCAAAGCGCAATCTTTCCTCGATTTAGACGAAAACTGACTGTAATTTCCGTCCCGCTGGAGATATTTCGACGTTTTAACGCTCATTCGACACGATTTTACACTGTGAATACGCTGATTGCCACTCTCAGCGTCGAAACACGACAACAAACTCGCAATGCGCAATCTTTCCTCCATTTAGACGAAAACTGACTGTAATTTCCGTCCCGCTGGAGACATTTCGACGTTTTAACGCTCATTCGACACAATTTTACATTGTGAATATGCTGGGTGCCACTTTCAGCGTCCAAACACACCAACAAACTCGCAAAGCGCAATCTTTCCTCGATTTAGATGAAAACTGACTGTAATTTCCGTACCGCTGGAGATATTTCGACGTTTTAACGCTCATTCGACACGATTTTACACTGTGAATATGCTGGATGCCACTTTCAGCGTCGAAACGCGCCAACAAACTCGCAAAGCGCAATCTTTCCTCGATTTAGATGAAAACTGACTGTAATTTCCGTACCGCTGGAGATATTTCGACGTTTTAACGCTCATTCGACACGATTTTACACTGTGAATATGCTGGATGCCACTTTCAGCGTCAAAACACACCAACAAACCCGCAAAGCGCAATCTTTCCTCGATTTAGACGAAAACTGACTGTAATTTCCGTCCCGCTGGAGATATTTCCACGTTTTAACGCTCATTCGACGCGATTTTACACTGTGAATATGCTGGATGCCACTTTCAGCGTCAAAACACACCAACAAACCCGCAAAGCGCAATCTTTCCTCGATTTAGATGAAAACTGACTGTAATTTCCGTCCCGCTGGAGATATTTCGACGTTATAACGCTCATTCGACACGATTTTACACTGTGAATACGCTGGATGCCACTTTCAGCGTCAAAACACACCAACAAACTCGCAAAGCGCAATCATACCACGATTTAGACGAAAACTAACTGTAATGTCCGTCCCGCTGGAGATATTTCGACGTTTTAACGCTCATTCGACACGATTTTACACTGTGAATATGCTGGTTGCCACTTTCAGCGTCGAAACTTGCCAACAAACTCGCAAAGCGCAATCCTTCCTCGATTTAGACGAAAACTGACTGTAATTTCCGTCCCGCTGGAGATATTTCGACGTTTTAACGCTTATTCGACACGATTTTACACTGTGAATATGCTGGATGCCACTTTCAGCGTCGAAACTCGCCATCAAACTCGCAAAGCGCAATCTTTCCTCGATTTAGACGAAAACTGACTGTAATTTCCGTCCCGCTGGAGATATTTCGACGTTTTAACGCTCATTCGACGCGACTTTACACTGTGAATATGCTGGATGCCACTTTCAGCGTCAAAACGCACCAACAAACCCGCAAAGCGCAATCTTTCCTCGATTTAGACGAAAACTGATTGTAATTTCCGTCCCGCTGGAGATATTTCGAGTTTTAACGCTCATTCGACACGATTTTACACTGTGAATACGCTGGATGCCACTTTCAGCGTCAAAACACACCAACAAACTCGCAAAGCGCAATCATACCACGATTTAGACGAAAACTAACTGTAATGTCCGTCCCGCTGGAGATATTTCGACGTTTTAACGCTCATTCGACACGATTTTACACTGTGAATATGCTGGTTGCCACTTTCAGCGTCGAAACTCGCCAACAAACTCGCAAAGCGCAATCTTTCCTCGATTTAGACGATAACTGACTTTAATTTCCGTCCCGCTGGAGATATTTCGACGTTTTAACGCTCATTCGAGGCGATATTACACTGTGAATATGCTGGTTGCCACTTTCAGCGTCGAAACACGCCAACAAACTCGCAAAGCGCAATCTTTCCTCGATTTAGACGAAAACTGATTGTAATTTCCGTCCCGCTGGAGATATTTCGACGTTTTAACGCTCATTCGACACGATTTTACACTGTGAATATGCTGGATGCCACTTTCAGCGTCGAAACTCGCCATCAAACTCGCAAAGCGCAATCTTTCCTCGATTTAGACGAAAACTGACTGTAATTTCCGTCCCGCTGGAGATATTTCGACGTTTTAACGCTCATTCGACACGATTTTACATTGTGAATATGCTGGATGCCACTTTCAGCGTCAAAACACACCAACAAACCCGCAAAGCGGAATCTTTCCTCGATTTAGACGAAAACTGACTGTAATTTCCGTCCCGCTGGAGATATTTCGACGTTTTAACGCTCATTCGACACGATTTTACACTGAGAATATGCTGGTTGCCACTTTCAGCGTCGAAACTCGCCAACAAACTCGCAAAGCGCAATCTTTCCTCGATTTAGACGATAACTGACTGTAATTTCCGTCCCGCTGGAGATATTTCGACGTTTTAACGCTCATTCGAGGCGATTTTAAACTGTGAATATGCTGGTTGCCACTTTCAGCGTCGAAACTCGCCAACAAACTCGCAAAGCGCAATCTTTCCTCGATTTAGACGATAACTGACTGTAATTTCCGTCCCGCTGGAGATATTTCGACGTTTTAACGCTCATTCGACGCGATTTTACTCTGTGAATATGCTGGATGCCACTTTCAGCGTCAAAACACACCAACAAACCCGCAAAGCGCAATCTTTCCTCGATTTAGACGAAAACTGACTGTAATTTCCGTCCCGCTGGAGATATTTCGACGTTTTAACGCTCATTCGACACGATTTTACACTGTGAATATGCTGGATGCCACTTTCAGCGTCAAAACACACCAACAAACTCGCAAAGCGCAATCTTTCCTCGATTTAGACGAAAACTGACTGTAATTTCCGTCCCGCTGGAGATATTTCGACGTTTTAACGCTCATTCGACACGATTTTACACTGTGAATACGCTGATTGCCACTCTCAGCGTCGAAACACGACAACAAACTCGCAATGCGCAATCTTTCCTCCATTTAGACGAAAACTGACTGTAATTTCCGTCCCGCTGGAGACATTTCGACGTTTTAACGCTCATTCGACACGATTTTACACTGTGAATATGCTGGTTGCCACTTTCAGCGTCGAAACACGCCAACAAACTCGCAAAGCGCAATCTTTCCTCGATTTAGACGAAAACTGATTGTAATTTCCGTCCCGCTGGAGATATTTCGACGTTTTAACGCTCATTCGACACGATTTTACATTGTGAATATGCTGGATGCCACTTTCAGCGTCAAAACACACCAACAAACCCGCAAAGCGCAATCTTTCCTCGATTTAGATGAAAACTGACTGTAATTTCCGTACCGCTGGATATATTTCGACGTTTTAACGCTCATTCGACACGATTTTACACTGTAAATACGCTGGATGCCACTTTCAGCGTCAAAACACACCAACAAACTCGCAAAGCGCAATCTTTCCTCGATTTAGACGAAAACTGACAGTAATTTCCGTCCCGCTGGAGATATCTCGACGTTTTAACGCTCATTCGACACGATTTTACACTGTGAATACGCTGATTGCCACTCTCAGCGTCGAAACACGACAACAAACTCGCAATGCGCAATCTTTCCTCCATTTAGACGAAAACTGACTGTAACTTCCGTCCCGCTGGAGACATTTCGACGTTTTAACGCTCATTCGACACGATTTTACACTGTGAATATGCTGGTTGCCACTTTCAGCGTCGAAACACGCCAACAAACTCGCAAAGCGCAATCTTTCCTCGATTTAGACGAAAACTGATTGTAATTTCCGTCCCGCTGGAGATATTTCGACGTTTTAACGCTCATTCGACACGATTTTACACTGTGAATATGATGGTTGCCACTTTCAGCGTCGAAACTCGCCAACAAACTCGCAAAGCGCAATCTTTCCTCGATTTAGACGAAAACTGACTGTAATTTCCGTCCCGCTGGCGATATTTCGAGTTTTAACGCTCATTCGACGCGATTTTACACTGTGAATATGCTGGATGCCACTTTCAGCGTCAAAACACACCAACAAACCCGCAAAGCGCAATCTTTCCTCGATTTAGACGAAAACTGACTGTAATTTCCGTCCCGCTGGAGATATTTCGACATTTTAACGCTCATTCGACACGATTTTACACTGTGCATATGCTGGATGCCAGTTTCAGCGTCGCAACTCGCCAACAAATTTGCAAAGCGCAATCTTTCCTCGATTTAGACGAAAACTGACTGTAATTTCCGTCCCGCTGGAGATATTTCGACGTTTAAACGCTTATTCGACACGATTTTACACTGTGCATATGCTGGATGCCACTTTCAGCGTCGAAACACGCCATCAAACTCGCAAAGCGAAATATTTCCTCGATTTAGACGAAAACTGACTGTAATTTCCGTCCCGCTGGAGATATTTCGACGTTTAAACGCTCATTCGACACGATTTTACACTGTGCATATGCTGGATGCCACTTTCAGCGTCGAAACACGCCAACAAACTCGCGAGGCGCAATCTTTCCTCGATTTAGACGAAAACTGACTGTAATTTCCGTCCCGCTGGAGATATTTCGACGTTATAACGCTCATTCGACACGATTTTACACTGTGAATATGCTGGATGACACTTTCAGCGTCGAAACACACCAACAAACTCGCGAAGCGCAATCTTTCCTCGATTTAGACGAAAACTGACTGTAATTTCCGTCCCGCTGGAGATATTTCGACGTTTTAACGCTCATTCGACACGATTTTACACTGTGAATACGCTGGATGCCACTTTCAGCGTCAAAACACACCATCAAACTCGCAAAGCGCAATCATACCTCGATTTAGACGAAAACTAACTGTAATGTCCGTCCCGCTGGATATATTTCGACGTTTTAACGCTCATTCGACACGATTTTACACTGTGAATATGCTGGTTGCCACTTTCAGCGTCAAAACACACCAACAAACTCGCAAAGCGCAATCTTTCCTCGATTTAGACGAAAACTGACTGTAATTTCCGTCCCGCTGGAGATATTTCGACGTTTTAACGCTCATTCGACACGATTTTACACTGTGAATAAGCTGATTGTCACTCTCAGCGTCGAAACACGACAACAATCTCGCAATGCGCAATCTTTCCTCCATTTAGACGAAAACTGACTGTAATTTCCGTCCCGCTGGAGACATTTCGACGTTTTAACGCTCATTCGACACGATTTTACACTGTGAATATGCTGGTTGCCACTTTCAGCGTCGAAACACGCCAACAAACTCGCAAAGCGCAATCTTTCCTCGATTTAGACGAAAACTGATTGTAATTTCCGTCCCGCTGGAGATATTTCGACGTTTTAACGCTCATTCGACACGATTTTACATTGTGAATATGCTGGATGCCACTTTCAGCGTCAAGACACACCAACAAACCCGCAAAGCGCAATCTTTCCTCGATTTAGATGAAAACTGACTGTAATTTCCGTACCGCTGGATATATTTCGACGTTTTAACGCAAATTCGACACGATTCTACACTGTGAATACGCTGGATGCCACTTTCAGCGTCAAAACACACCAACAAACTCGCAAAGCGCAATCTTTCCTCGATTTAGACGAAAACTGACTGTAATTTCCGTCCCGCTGGAGATATTTCGACGTTTTAACGCTCATTCGACACGATTTTACACTGTGAATACGCTGATTGCCACTCTCAGCGTCGAAACTCGCCAACAAACTCGCAGAGCGCAATCTTTCCTCGATTTAGACGAAAACTGACTGTAATTTCCGTCCCGCTGGCGATATTTCGAGTTTTAACGCTCATTCGACGCGATTTTACACTGTGAATATGCTGGATGCCGCTTTCAGCGTCGAAACACGCCAACAAACTCGCAAAGCGCAATATTTCCTCCATTTAGACGAAAACTGACTGTAATTTCCGTCCCGCTGGAGATATTTCGACGTTTTAACGCTCATTCGATACGATTTTACACTGTGAATACGCTGGATGCCATTTCCAGCGTCGAAACACGCCAACAAACTCGCGAGGCGCAATCTTTCCTCGATTTAGACGAAAACTGACTGTAATTTCCGTCCCGCTGGAGATATTTCGACGTTATAACGCTCATTCGACACGATTTTACACTGTGAATATGCTGGATGACACTTTCAGCGTCGAAACACACCAACAAACTCGCGAAGCGCAATCTTTCCTCGATTTAGACGAAAACTGACTGTAATTTCCGTCCCGCTGGAGATATTTCGACGTTTTAACGCTCATTCGACGCGACTTTACACTGTGAATATGCTGGATGCCACTTTCAGCGTCAAAACGCACCAACAAACCCGCAAAGCGCAATCTTTCCTCGATTTAAATGAAAACTGACTGTAATTTCCGTCCCGCTGGAGATATTTCGACGTTATAACGCTCATTCGACACGATTTTACACTGTGAATACGCTGGATGCCACTTTCAGCGTCAAAACACACCAACAAACTCGCAAAGCGCAATCATACCACGATTTAGACGAAAACTAACTGTAATGTCCGTCCCGCTGGAGATATTTCGACGTTTTAACGCTCAGTCGACACGATTTTACACTGTGAATATGCTGGTTGCCACTTTCAGCGTCGAAACTCGCCAACAAACTCGCAAAGCGCAATCCTTCCTCGATTTAGACGAAAACTGACTGTAATTTCCGTCCCGCTGGAGATATTTCGACGTTTTAACGCTTATTCGACACGATTTTACACTGTGAATATGCTGGATGCCACTTTCAGCGTCGAAACACGCCATCAAACTCGCAAAGCGCAATCTTTCCTCGATTTAGACGATAACTGACTGTAATTTCCGTCCCGCTGGAGATATTTCGACGTTTTAACGCTCATTCGACGCGATTTTACACTGTGAATATGCTGGATGCCACTTTCAGCGTCAAAACACACCAACAAACTCGCAAAGCGCAATCTTTCCTCGATTTAGACGAAAACTGACTGTAATTTCCGTCCCGCTGGAGATATTTTGACGTTTTAACGCTTATTCGACACGATTTTACACTGTGAATATGCTGGATGCCACTTTCAGCGTCGAAACACGCCAACAAACTCGCAAAGCACAATCTTTCCTCGATTTAGACGAAAACTGATTGTAATTTCCGTCCCGCTGGAGATATTTCGAGTTTTAACGCTCATTCGACGCGATTTTACACTGTGAATATGCTGGATGCCGCTTTCAGCGTCGAAACACGCCAACAAACTCGCAAAGCGCAATATTTCCTCCATTTAGACGAAAACTGACTGTAATTTCCGTCCCGCTGGAGATATTTCGACGTTTTAACGCTCATTCGATACGATTTTACACTGTGAATACGCTGGATGCCATTTCCAGCGTCGAAACACGCCAACAAACTCGCGAGGCGCAATCTTTCCTCGATTTAGACGAAAACTGACTGTAATTTCCGTCCCGCTGGAGATATTTCGACGTTATAACGCTCATTCGACACGATTTTACACTGTGAATATGCTGGATGACACTTTCAGCGTCGAAACACACCAACAAACTCGCGAAGCGCAATCTTTCCTCGATTTAGACGAAAACTGACTGTAATTTCCGTCCCGCTGGAGATATTTCGACGTTTTAACGCTCATTCGACGCGACTTTACACTGTGAATATGCTGGATGCCACTTTCAGCGTCAAAACGCACCAACAAACCCGCAAAGCGCAATCTTTCCTCGATTTAAATGAAAACTGACTGTAATTTCCGTCCCGCTGGAGATATTTCGACGTTTTAACGCTCATTCGACACGATTTTACACTGTGAATATGCTGGTTGCCACTTTCAGCGTCGAAACTCGCCAACAAACTCGCAAAGCGAAATCCTTCCTCGATTTAGACGAAAACTGACTGTAATTTCCGTCCCGCTGGAGATATTTCGACGTTTTAACGCTTATTCGACACGATTTTACACTGTGAATATGCTGGATGCCACTTTCAGCGTCGAAACACGCCATCAAACTCGCAAAGCGCAATCTTTCCTCGATTTAGACGATAACTGACTGTAATTTCCGTCCCGCTGGAGATATTTCGACGTTTTAACGCTCATTCGACGCGATTTTACACTGTGAATATGCTGGATGCCACTTTCAGCGTCAAAACACACCAACAAACTCGCAAAGCGCAATCTTTCCTCGATTTAGACGAAAACTGACTGTAATTTCCGTCCCGCTGGAGATATTTCGACGTTTTAACGCTTATTCGACACGATTTTACACTGTGAATATGCTGGATGCCACTTTCAGCGTCGAAACACGCCAACAAACTCGCAAAGCACAATCTTTCCTCGATTTAGACGAAAACTGACTGTAATTTCCGTCCCGCTGGAGATATTTCGACGTTTTAGCGCTCATTCGACACGATTTTACACTGTGCATATGCTGGATGCCAGTTTCAGCGTCGAAACACGCCAACAAATTCGCAAAGCGCAATCTTTCCTCGATTTAGACGAAAACTGACTGTAATTTCCGTCCAGCGGGAGATATTTCGACGTTTTAAAGCTCATTCGACACGATTTTACTCTGTGCATATGCTGGATGCCACTTTCAGCGTCGAAACACGCCAAGAAACTCGCAAAGCGCAATCTTTCCTCCATTTAGACAAAAACTGACTGTAATTTCCGTCCCGCTGGAGACATTTCGACGTTTTAACGCTCATTCGACACGATTTTACACTGTGAATATGCTGGTTGCCACTTTCAGCGTCGAAACACGCCAACAAACTCGCAAAGCGCAATCTTTCCTCGATTTAGACGAAAACTGACTGTAATTTCCATCCCGCTGGAGATATTTCGACGTTTCAACGCTCACTCGACACGATTTTACACTGTGAATATGCTGGATGCCACTTTCAGCGTCGAAACACGCCAACAAACTCGCAAAGCGCAATCTTTCCTCGATTTAGACGAAAACTGACTGTAATTTCCGTCCAGCTGGAGATATTTCGACGTTTTAACGCTCATTCGACACGATTTTACACTGTGAATACGCTGGATGCCACTTTCAGCGTCGAAACACGCCAAAAAACTCGCAAAGCGCAATCTTTCCTCGATTTAGACGAAAACTGACTATAATTTCCGTCCCGCTGGAGATATTTCGACGTTTTAACGCTCATTCGACACGATTTTACACTGTGAATACGCTGGATGCCACTTTCAGCGTCGAAACACGCCAACAAACTCGCAAAGCGCAATCTTTCCTCGATTTAGACGAAAACTGACTATAATTTCCGTCCCGCTGGAGTTATTTCGACGTTTTAACGCTCATTCGACACGATCTTACACTGTGAATATGCTGGATGCCACTTTCAGTGTCGAAACAAACCAACAAACTCGCAAAGCGCAATATTTCCTCGATTTAGACGAAAACTGACTGTAATTTCCGTCCAGCTGGAGATATTTCGACGTTTTAACGCTCATTCGACACGATTTTACACTGTGAATACGCTGGATGCCACTTTCAGCGTCGAAACACGCCAAAAAACTCGCAAAGCGCAATCTTTCCTCGATTTAGACGAAAACTGACTATAATTTCCGTCCCGCTGGAGATATTTCGACGTTTTAACGCTCATTCGACACGATTTTACACTGTGAATACGCTGGATGCCACTTTCAGCGTCGAAACACGCCAACAAACTCGCAAAGCGCAATCTTTCCTCGATTTAGACGAAAACTGACTATAATTTCCGTCCCGCTGGAGTTATTTCGACGTTTTAACGCTCATTCGACACGATCTTACACTGTGAATATGCTGGATGCCACTTTCAGTGTCGAAACAAACCAACAAACTCGCAAAGCGCAATATTTCCTCGATTTAGACGAAAACTGACTGTAATTTCCGTCCCGCTGGAGATATTTCGACGTTTTAACGTTCATTCGACACGATTTTACACTGTGCATATGCTGGATGCCACTTTCAGCGTCGAAACACACCAACAAACTCGCAAAGCGCAATCTCTCCTCGATTTTGACGAAAACTGACTGATATTTCGGTCCCGCTGGTGATATTTCGACGTTTTAACGCTCATTCGACACGATTTTACACTGTGAATACGCTGGTTGCCACTTTCAGCGTCGAAACACGCCAACAAACTCGCAAAGCGCAATCTTTCCTCGATTTAGACGAAAACTGACTATAATTACCGTCCCGCTGGAGATATTTCGACGTTCTAACGCTCATTCGACACGATTTTACACTGTGAATACGCTGGATGCCACTTTCAGCGTCGAAACACGCCAACAAACTCGCAAAGCGCAATCTTTCCTCGATTTAGACGAAAACTGACTATAATTTCCGTCCCGCTGGAGATATTTCGACGTTTTAACGCTCATTCGACACGATTTTACACTGTGAATATGCTGGATGCCACTTTCAGTGTCGAAACAAACCAACAAACTCGCAAAGCGCAATATTTCCTCGATTTGGATGAAAAGTGACTGTAATTTCCGTCCCGCTGGAGATATTTCGACGTTTTAACGCACACTCGACACGATTTTACACTGTGAATATACTGGATGCCACTTTCAGCGTCGAAACACGCCAACAAACTCGCAAAGCGCAATCTTTCCTCCATTTAGACGAAAACTGACTATAATTTCCGTCCCGCTGGAGATATTTCGACGTTT
Source organism: Bombus vestalis (assembly GCA_963556215.1). Lineage (NCBI taxonomy): Eukaryota > Metazoa > Arthropoda > Insecta > Hymenoptera > Apidae > Bombus > Bombus vestalis. The sequence goes on along the minus strand of OY744583.1, from coordinate 5,858,618 downwards.
TAACGCTCATTCGACACGATTTTACACTGTGAATATGCTGGATGCCACTTTCAGCGTCGAAACACGCCAACAAACTCGCAAAGTGCAATATTTCCTCGATTTAGACGAAAACTGACTGTAATTTCCATCCCGCTGGAGATATTTCGACGTTTTAACGCTCACTCGACACGATTTTACACTGTGAATATGCTGGATGCCACTTTCAGCGTCGAAACACACCAACAAACTCGCAAAGCGCAATCTCTCCTCGATTTTGACGAAAACTGACTGATATTTCGGTCCCGCTGGTGATATTTCGATGTTTTAACGCTCATTCGACACGATTTTACACTGTGAATACGCTGGTTGCCACTTTCAGCGTCGAAACACGCCAACAAACTCGCAAAGCGCAATCTTTCCTCGATTTAGACGAAAACTGACTATAATTACCGTCCCGCTGGAGATATTTCGACGTTCTAACGCTCATTCGACACGATTTTACACTGTGAATACGCTGGATGCCACTTTCAGCGTCGAAACACGCCAACAAACTCGCAAAGCGCAATCTTTCCTCGATTTAGACGAAAACTGACTATAATTTCCGTCCCGCTGGAGATATTTCGACGTTTTAACGCTCATTCGACACGATTTTACACTGTGAATATGCTGGATGCCACTTTCAGTGTCGAAACAAACCAACAAACTCGCAAAGCGCAATATTTCCTCGATTTGGATGAAAAGTGACTGTAATTTCCGTCCCGCTGGAGATATTTCGACGTTTTAACGCACACTCGACACGATTTTACACTGTGAATATACTGGATGCCACTTTCAGCGTCGAAACACGCCAACAAACTCGCAAAGCGCAATCGTTCCTCCATTTAGACGAAAACTGACTATAATTTCCGTCCCGCTGGAGATATTTCGACGTTTTAACGCTCATTCGACACGATTTTACACTGTGAATATGCTGGATGCCACTTTCAGCGTCGAAACACGCCAACAAACTCGCAAAGTGCAATATTTCCTCGATTTAGACGAAAACTGACTGTAATTTCCATCCCGCTGGAGATATTTCGACGTTTTAACGCTCACTCGACACGATTTTACACTGTGAATATGCTGGATGCCACTTTCAGCGTCGAAACACGCCAACAAACGCGCAAAGCGCAATCTTTCCTCGATTTAGACGAAAACTGACTATAATTTCCGTCCCGCTGGAGATATTTCGACGTTTTAACGCTCATTCGACACGATTTTACACTGTGAATACGCTGGATGCCACTTTCAGCGTCGAAACACGCCAACAAACTCGCAAAGCGCAATATTTCCTCGATTTAGACGAAAACTGACTATAATATCCGTCCCGCTGGAGATATTTCGACGTTTTAACGCTCATTCGACACGATTTTACACTGTGAATACGCTGGATGCCACTTTCAGCGTCGAAACACACCAACAAACTCGCAAAGCCCAATCTTTCCTCGATTTAGACGAAAACTGACTGTCATTTCAGTCCCGCTAGAGATATTTCGACGTTTTAACGCTCATTCGACACGATTTTACACTGTGAATACGCTGATTGCCACTTTCAGCGTCGAAACACGCCAACAAACTCGCAAAGTGCAATATTTCCTCGATCTGGATGAAAACTGACTGTAATTTCCGTCCCGCTGGAGATATTTCGACGTTTTAACGCTCATTCGACACGATTTTACACTGTGCATATGCTGGATGCCACTTTCAGCGTCGAAACACGCCAACAAACTCGCAAAGCGGAATCTTTCCTCGATTTAGACGAAAACTGACTATAATTTCCGTCCCGCTGGAGATATTTCGACGTTTTAACGCTCATTCGACACGATTTTACACTGTGAATACGCTGGATGCCACTTTCAGCGTCGAAACACACCAACAAACTGGCAAAGCCCAATCTTTCCTCGATTTAGACGAAAACTGACTGTAATTTCAGTCCCGCTAGAGATATTTCGACGTTTTAACGCTCATTCGACAGGATTTTACACTGTGCATATGCTGGATGCCACTTTCAGCGTCGAAACACGCCAACAAACTCGCAAAGTGCAATATTTCCTCTATTTAGACGAAAACTGACTGTAATTTCCATCCCGCTGGAGATATTTCGACGTTTCAACGCTCACTCGACACGATTTTACACTGTGAATATGCTGGATGCCACTTTCAGCGTCGAAACACGCCAACAAACTCGCAAAGCGCAATCTTTCCTCGATTTAGACGAAAACTGACTGTAATTTCCGTCCAGCTGGAGATATTTCGACGTTTTAACGCTCATTCGACACGATTTTACACTGTGAATACGCTGGATGCCACTTTCAGCGTCGAAACACGCCAAAAAACTCGCAAAGCGCAATCTTTCCTCGATTTAGACGAAAACTGACTATAATTTCCGTCCCGCTGGAGATATTTCGACGTTTTAACGCTCATTCGACACGATTTTACACTGTGAATACGCTGGATGCCACTTTCAGCGTCGAAACACGCCAACAAACTCGCAAAGCGCAATCTTTCCTCGATTTAGACGAAAACTGACTGTAATTTCCGTCCCGCTGGAGATATTTCGACGTTTTAACGCTTATTCGACACGATTTTACTGTGAATATGCTGGATGCCACTTTCAGCGTCAAAACACACCAACAAACTCGCAAAGCGCAATCTTTCCTCGATTTAGACGAAAACTGACTGTAATTTCCGTCCCGCTGGAGATATTTCGACGTTTTAACGCTCATTCGACACGATTTTACACTGTGAATACGCTGATTGCCACTCTCAGCGTCGAAACTCGCCAACAAACTCGCAGAGCGCAATCTTTCCTCGATTTAGACGAAAACTGACTGTAATTTCCGTCCCGCTGGCGATATTTCGAGTTTTAACGCTCATTCGACGCGATTTTACACTGTGAATATGCTGGATGCCGCTTTCAGCGTCGAAACACGCCAACAAACTCGCAAAGCGCAATATTTCCTCCATTTAGACGAAAACTGACTGTAATTTCCGTCCCGCTGGAGATATTTCGACGTTTTAACGCTCATTCGATACGATTTTACACTGTGAATACGCTGGATGCCATCTCCAGCGTCGAAACACGCCAACAAACTCGCGAGGCGCAATCTTTCCTCGATTTAGACGAAAACTGACTGTAATTTCCGTCCCGCTGGAGATATTTCGACGTTATAACGCTCATTCGACACGATTTTACACTGTGAATATGCTGGATGACACTTTCAGCGTCGAAACACACCAACAAACTCGCGAAGCGCAATCTTTCCTCGATTTAGACGAAAACTGACTGTAATTTCCGTCCCGCTGGAGATATTTCGACGTTTTAACGCTCATTCGACGCGACTTTACACTGTGAATATGCTGGATGCCACTTTCAGCGTCAAAACGCACCAACAAACCCGCAAAGCGCAATCTTTCCTCGATTTAAATGAAAACTGACTGTAATTTCCGTCCCGCTGGAGATATTTCGACGTTATAACGCTCATTCGACACGATTTTACACTGTGAATACGCTGGATGCCACTTTCAGCGTCAAAACACACCAACAAACTCGCAAAGCGCAATCATACCACGATTTAGACGAAAACTAACTGTAATGTCCGTCCCGCTGGAGATATTTCGACGTTTTAACGCTCATTCGACACGATTTTACACTGTGAATATGCTGGTTGCCACTTTCAGCGTCGAAACTCGCCAACAAACTCGCAAAGCGCAATCCTTCCTCGATTTAGACGAAAACTGACTGTAATTTCCGTCCCGCTGGAGATATTTCGACGTTTTAACGCTTATTCGACACGATTTTACACTGTGAATATGCTGGATGCCACTTTCAGCGTCGAAACACGCCATCAAACTCGCAAAGCGCAATCTTTCCTCGATTTAGACGATAACTGACTGTAATTTCCGTCCCGCTGGAGATATTTCGACGTTTTAACGCTCATTCGACGCGATTTTACACTGTGAATATGCTGGATGCCACTTTCAGCGTCAAAACGCACCAACAAACTCGCAAAGCGCAATCTTTCCTCGATTTAGACGAAAACTGACTGTAATTTCCGTCCCGCTGGAGATATTTTGACGTTTTAACGCTTATTCGACACGATTTTACACTGTGAATATGCTGGATGCCACTTTCAGCGTCGAAACACGCCAACAAACTCGCAAAGCACAATCTTTCCTCGATTTAGACGAAAACTGATTGTAATTTCCGTCCCGCTGGAGATATTTCGAGTTTTAACGCTCATTCGACGCGATTTTACACTGTGAATATGCTGGATGCCGCTTTCAGCGTCGAAACACGCCAACAAACTCGCAAAGCGCAATATTTCCTCCATTTAGACGAAAACTGACTGTAATTTCCGTCCCGCTGGAGATATTTCGACGTTTTAACGCTCATTCGATACGATTTTACACTGTGAATACGCTGGATGCCATTTCCAGCGTCGAAACACGCCAACAAACTCGCGAGGCGCAATCTTTCCTCGATTTAGACGAAAACTGACTGTAATTTCCGTCCCGCTGGAGATATTTCGACGTTATAACGCTCATTCGACACGATTTTACACTGTGAATATGCTGGATGACACTTTCAGCGTCGAAACACACCAACAAACTCGCGAAGCGCAATCTTTCCTCGATTTAGACGAAAACTGACTGTAATTTCCGTCCCGCTGGAGATATTTCGACGTTTTAACGCTCATTCGACGCGACTTTACACTGTGAATATGCTGGATGCCACTTTCAGCGTCAAAACGCACCAACAAACCCGCAAAGCGCAATCTTTCCTCGATTTAAATGAAAACTGACTGTAATTTCCGTCCCGCTGGAGATATTTCGACGTTTTAACGCTCATTCGACACGATTTTACACTGTGAATATGCTGGTTGCCACTTTCAGCGTCGAAACTCGCCAACAAACTCGCAAAGCGCAATCCTTCCTCGATTTAGACGAAAACTGACTGTAATTTCCGTCCCGCTGGAGATATTTCGACGTTTTAACGCTTATTCGACACGATTTTACACTGTGAATATGCTGGATGCCACTTTCAGCGTCGAAACACGCCATCAAACTCGCAAAGCGCAATCTTTCCTCGATTTAGACGATAACTGACTGTAATTTCCGTCCCGCTGGAGATATTTCGACGTTTTAACGCTCATTCGACGCGATTTTACACTGTGAATATGCTGGATGCCACTTTCAGCGTCAAAACACACCAACAAACTCGCAAAGCGCAATCTTTCCTCGATTTAGACGAAAACTGACTGTAATTTCCGTCCCGCTGGAGATATTTCGACGTTTTAACGCTTATTCGACACGATTTTACACTGTGAATATGCTGGATGCCACTTTCAGCGTCGAAACACGCCAACAAACTCGCAAAGCACAATCTTTCCTCGATTTAGACGAAAACTGACTGTAATTTCCGTCCCGCTGGAGATATTTCGACGTTTTAGCGCTCATTCGACACGATTTTACACTGTGCATATGCTGGATGCCAGTTTCAGCGTCGAAACACGCCAACAAATTCGCAAAGCGCAATCTTTCCTCGATTTAGACGAAAACTGACTGTAAT